>JANHGB010015494.1:0-21635 GCA_026283785.1 Coracopsis vasa | reverse complement strand
GCAGCCACAGCTTCTCTGGGCACCCTGTGCCAGCGCCTCAGCACCCTCACAGGGAAGAGCTTCTGCCTTAGATCCAATCTGAACTTCATCTGTTTCAGTTTGAACCCATCACCCCTTGTCCTATCATTACAGCCCCGATGAAGAGCTCCTTTCCAGCATCCTTGTAGACCAAATGTGACTTTTTTACCCCCTGCCTTAAGTATTCTGCATAAAACAGTTGATAAATCTTCTGTCTGAAATGCATAATCCAGGAACCCCTCTTCTGCTTTGTGAGAAACCTTGAGCAAGAAATCCAATTAGACTGCTCCATGCTTCAATTTACACACAGATTACACCTTTCATTTGTTCCAGGGGCTTAACTCCAGGAGGCAAGCAGTTTTGAAAGGGAGCCTGTGACGGGAAGCACTGCACACGAGCCACAGTATGATAAGCAAACTCCTACCTGGATAACCCTCTTATGGGTTGTAAGGACAGCATCCAGCTGCATTTTGGAACCTCTGTCTTCCAAGAACAGCACTTCCTCGGTTTTGGTGGGCATCGCATAGCTGCAGGAACCACAGGTCAGTGCTTTGGCCAGGGAGGGAGATTCCTGCTTTACAGGAAGGAATCAACCTCCAGCAGCAGAGAATGTGGAAGGAGATTAACTTTTCATGAGGAATTAATTATGCAAACTATGTATCACAACAACTCAAGCACTGGCAGAAGCTGGGTGCTTTACTGGAAAGAGATAGAGAGAAGCTTGCAGCTCTGCTGCCAGCAGAAGGCTGTTTCAGCTACAAACACCAGCCTGGGAAGAGAACTTGCAACTTTTAGAGTTAAAAGAAAGCTCTAAAGCCACAGTTCTGATTTATTCTGTAATCTGTTCATCAGGAACAGAGGCAAAAGCTGCCAGGCACCACTCCAAAGACCTTATTTCCACCTCTGAATTCAACAGGAATACGATGAGGCACTGGATCAGATCCCATTCTGCAGTTAGAGTTCCCCCAGAGATCTCAACTCCCCCTCTCCACTTGCACAGCATCAGTAACAACAGGCTGCATCCTATTGCCCATGTTTTACCCTACAAGCTTTGCTCTCTAAGAGGAAATAATTCCTTTCTGTATATACTGAACTCTGCACACCAAGTCCAACCTCAGAGGGCACAAATATGATAAAAGGTAATAAAGCTTTAAGGTAAGTTGAAGACACACTTTCAGAGAAGCATCACTAAGTGGTTTTACTTACAGCAATGCAGTGCTTCTCCAAGTGACTACAGCTCCTTGGGTGCACTGCAGGCACCAAGGACCTGTCTCACATCCCTCAGAGTCATTTAAACCAGCAAAGCTGCTATCAGGATACATCTGCTTTGGAGATGAGTGTGCAACTGAAGCATTCCCTACTACTAAAGTAGTGGGTAGCTCTCCCACAGCCTTCAAGGGTTTCCCAAGTTCATTCCAGTTTGTATAATCACTCCCAATGAGCACAATATATGCACAGAGCCCATAAAAACCAGCAGCGTAAGTCAGCAATACTTGACCCCGCACTCCTAGGCTGAGCACCCACACGCTTAAGCCTTTTCCATAGAATCCCAGAGTGGTTTGGGTTGGAAGGGACCTTAAAGCTCATCCCCCAAAGTTGGACCCTCAAGCCCTGTCCAACCTGACCTTGAACACTGCCAGGGATGGGGCAGCCACAGCTTCTCTGGGCACCCTGTGCCAGCGCCTCAGCACCCTCACAGGGAACAGCTTCTGTCTAAGAGCTCATCTCAGTCTCCCCTCTGGCAGGTTATATGTATTTTAGCAATTAATTTCCCAATAAACTTATGAAATAAAAGTGCTAAGGAACCTCAGAGGCATCCCGCAGAGTTACACATCACCTAAACAAGGTAGGCTCTTACAGCCCAAAGACCTTTGCGGTTGTGCCCCAGTAGCTGACAGCACAGGTACAGCGCAGGCAGCTCAAGTCCTCCTTGAATCCAAGGACATCTGTTGTGATAAATGTGCCATGTGTGGTCTCAGGGAAAAAATGAAGTCTGTTGGCATATCTGGGATATAAAGCTGGCGCATGGCTCTGAATCCAGAGTGTTTCACAAGGTAAGCAGATATGCCCACAAGTCAACTGCCTTCCTTAAGGGAAAAAAAAAGGTGAACAGAAATAAGTATTCAACATTCCTCAAAACCACTTAAACATCAAAGGACAATCACCTTAGAGGAGCTTAAGGATGCTTCATCTGCAGTCTCAGACACCAAGAACTCACAACAAGCTGAAGCCCAGCCAGATGCCCTCAAAGAGAGCAGAGACAGGGAGGAGAGAGGCAGCTCTTCTGAGGTGCTTTGAAACTTCATTTACATTCAACAGCAGCAAGGAAACTATGAATATAAGTGGGCAGGGAAGAGACCAGCTTTCAGAGCTGGCCTCACCTCCTGCAACTCTGATTTGGTTCGCAGAAACCCAAGGAGAGCAGGGAGAGCAGCTTGGGAGGGAGGGCTCTAAGACTGCAATTTTCTTTCTTATTACTTTCCTCTTTTACAACTGTACTTCCAATTTTGTAACCAGGAACTTAATCTTCTCCATAATACAGATAAACTCATGTAAGATTTCACTTGCCATGTTGAGCAAGTGCAGCTGGAGGCACTATGCCTGAAAGCAATTAACCCCCCTATACAGGTGAGCTCCTGGGCTGGTGGACTCCAGACTGAATTAGGGCATTTCAGTATATTGGCACGTTTCTTGCCGAGCTGCAGGGAACATCTGGAGGATGCTTATCTCCAGCTGCAGGTCGGCTTCTGGGAGGCGTCTGCTGACAAGGAAGTACTGAAGGGACAATCCATGTCACTGGGTACAGCTGAATCATCATGTCTGTGCTGTAGTGATGCAGCAGGCCAAGCCAGGGGAAGCATAAGGTGAGGAAGAAGAGGGGCTATGTCTTCTCTGTAAATATCCATTGAGGATACTCAGGTCTTCCTCAAACCCTGTTTCTAGCAGTTTCTCAGGTGAGAAGTGCTTGGCAGAGCCCCTAAGGTGCCAGGCAGAGCATTTCTAAGCTAGGATTACTTTTTTCCCCCCATTTTCTCTGTTCCAGAAGCAGAGAATGAGCTCCCGCATTGTAGGATAAACTTGTTTACCAGGGCCTATGCTTTAAACTGTCTTACCTTTGTTTCAACACTGAACACAGGTTCTTTTACGGGGGGGAGGTTCAGAAGGCAATGTCCCTGCTTCAACACCACCATATGGTGGCATTTTCTACTCAGTGGCATAAAGACTAACAGGACTTTGTTACAGGACTAAGAGCAAAATGGTGATGATCATAGAATCCCAGACTGGTTTGGATTGAAAGGGACCTTAAAGCTCATCCAGCTCAAACCCCTGTCACAGACAGGGACACCTTCCACTAGAGCAGCTTGCTCCAAGCCCCTGTGTCCAACCTGGCCTTGAGCACTGCCAGGGAAAATACCCCAAAAGCCTCAAAATCCTGACCTCCAGCAGAAAAAACAATTGTACTGGATGCTTGCTGCAAGGAGCCGCTGAAAGCTGCCATTAAGCAGCTATGGGTAGCTGCAGGGCTGGAAGGGAGACCCGATATAACCCAGGCCCTGGGGCTGCCTCACATCCGTGAGAACAGCAAAACCCCACGAAGCAGCACTTGCAGTGGGGTCATGAACGTGCAGACGTGCTCAGGACGGGCTCTCATCGCTGCTGTGAAGTCAGAGGCTGGAGTCAAAACCTGAGCTGAAAGGTCACAGGGAGACAACCCAGGGCTGTGCAGATGCTGAGGCTGCAGACGCAGCCCTGGCACTGCAGCTTCGCACGCTGGAGGCTCGAGCCGGGCAGAGCCATGGTTCTATAGACTGGAGCTCAGCGACATTTCACACAGGCAGCGTTACCACATCCTTCTGCGTCCTGTTCTATGAAGTGCTGAGTTAGGGCTGTCAAACAAAGCTGCTGGGTTGCATTTCCAGGGGGTTGTGCACGTCACCTCATTTCAGGCATTGGAACAGGCTGCTCAGGGCAGTGTTGCCATCCCTGGAAGCGTTCACAAACTGTGTGGATGAGGCCCTCAGTGACATCATTTGGTGTTGGGGTAAAGGTTGGACTTGATGATCTTGAAGGTCTTTTCCAGCCTAGTTCATTCTACGATTCTATCATGCTGACCTTGATTTCCCACTGGGTTCACGTGTTGAATCCAGAGCTAGTACCACTTCATTCCCTGCCTTACCTTCTGGTTATTAAGCAAACAACCAACCAACAAACCATCCCTCCGGAGCACTTCTGATTTCAGGTCTTTTCTCTTTTTAGAGACTTCTCTCTGTTCATCTTCTCAATCTTCCCAGCAAATTTCAGTGCTGTGTAACTTGATTTCAGTAGGGCGAGAAGCTGAATCCTGCTCACTGCAGCCTCAGGTTTACTTGTTAAACATACAGTTTAGTGTTGAAAATTCCCAATGTCTTAAAAAGATGGCTGAAAACTCATTAAAATTAATACACTAATCAGAAAGAAGCACCTCTGATTACTATTATGCCCCTGCCTGGCTGTAAATAATTGAATAGAGATATGATTATTACTATTATTATTATATTATTAACCCTAACAAGAAGTTTAAAGCATGTTGATGAGAAAAGAGAAAAAAGCAGCTTTTCCTGACTAATTAATGACTTAAATAAAAATAAACAAAGGGAGGCTTCCTGATTTTAGCAAAGTCCTGCCTTCTTCCAAGCAGTTAAAAGCAAGACTGACAGCTTTATAGATAGGGAAATGGGCAGATAAGATAAACACGCACAATACAAACTTGTCCAAAGCTTTTCCAGTCTTTCTCTGCACCACTTCCAGCTCATTAAATTACAGTATTACTATAGATTTGCAGCAAAATTATCTTTTATCTCAGCTTCTTTTAAAGCTATTTGGCATTTGCTAGTATTTTCTATTATAAATCTAATTGCAGATTCCAAACAGACAAGGGCTCATTAAGCCTTAATTATGCACATGTTGTTTTCAACAAACATTTTCATTTGGGCTGCTGTGAGCTGTAATTGTTCAGAAGGCACTGCAGCCTCCCATTACCCGCTTTCCTGGGATGGCAAAAGCTACTTTCAAGTAGGTCATAGCTGGGCTGAACAAATGATTTGCAACCTGAGGAGTTGGGATGTGCTGCTCCTATAGGAAGACCGGCAGGGCAGCAGCACTGGGCACTGGGGAATGGGAGAAGATGTCAGGATGCTCCCCATGCTGAGCCCTGCTTGTGGAGTTAATCATGGCTTGGGCAGGCAGAGGAGAGCTGGGGCACAGGATGGGAAGCAGGGCACAGTCACCCTTCCTGGGGAGCAAAGCCAGCAGGTACAATGTGCAAACAGGACGTGGAAGCGCTGCTCGCTTTCAGCTATGATGGGGAAACAGGATTCCTGCTTGAGTACTTCAGAGGATGCTGCCATCTCAGCCCAGTACCCATGCATGTCCTGCCTAACTACTGGTCTCTGGCCCAAACCCAGCCCAAGGTCCTCCCCCAGCTGCATCATGCAGCATTGCCAGAGGCACCATAAGACAGAAATGTTTCAGTCCACCCAAAATGATATGAGGGCAAAGGGGAGCCCTTTTCACTGCTTAGAGCCACAATGCCATGATTTAACCCCAGCCAGCAACTAACTCACTACCCCCTCCCTCCATGGGATGAGAAGGAGAATGGGAAAATAGTAAACTCATGGGTTGAGATAAGAAGAGTTTAATAATTGAAATAAAGTAAAATTTAGTAAGAATAACGATAATATAGGGAAAAGAGAGAGGGGAATGAAACAAGTGATGCACAGCACAGTTGCTCACTACCCACTGACCAGTGCCCACCCTAACGCGAGCAGGGATTGGTGGCTCCTGATCAACTCCCCCCAGTTTCTACCCTGAGCAGGACGTGCTGTGGTATGGAATACCCCTTTGGTTAGTTGGGGTCAGGTGTCCTGTCTCTGCATCCTCCTGGCTTCTTGTGCCCCTCCTCACTGGCAGAGCATGAGACTGAAACGTCCTTGATCAGGGTAAGCAGTATTGAGAAACAACTAAACCTTTGGTGTGTTACCAGCATTGATCTCAGACTAAAGCCAACACACAGCACTGCACCAGCTACTAAGAAAATAACCAACTCTACCCCAGTCAAACCCAGGACATTCAGGTATGTCCACGCTCTGAAATAAGAAGTAACCCACATGAACAGTTGAGCTTTTACTACAAGTTCAGACTCCGTTCTAACAGCATGAAAGCTGCATGTGTTCAGACTGCAGCAGCGTTAACAGAGCAGCATAAGCTGCAGGACAACATCATCAAGGTCCTGGGTTCCTTCAGCCTTGGTCCTTCCAACTTCACCCACTGCCATAACTCCCAGGCCGGCAGAGCGTGGCTCTGCCCCATGCCATCACTCTGGTGAAGGGTCATTCTGTGCAGACCTCACCAGCCTCCCCTGAGCCTCTTCAGGGGACAAAAGACTCCTTCTAACAAATACTTTCCCACCAGCTAACGGTTAGGGCTCCAAAGGTAGGCTGGAGGTGTTGGTTGCTGCCAGCCCCAGGAGTTGGCATGGTTTAGCAGCGCTGGAAACAGCAAGGCGCTAATACAACTGGTGTTGCAACTTCTAGTCTAAGATTCTGCTGGCCAGGTATCCAAAATACTAACTCAGGACAAGAGAGGTGGCCAGAAAAGTCCTCATGACATTAAGAAATTAGTATCCCCCTTCTTCACCTTCCTTTCTCTCTTGTCAATGCAGATGACAAATTCCCTGCCATGTCCCAGAGGCTCATGTTGCACTGGTAGAAGGAAAATGTGTCAGAGTAAGCATGAAATCTCATGGCCTTGCCTTTGAAAAAGCCAACTTTTCAAGCAATAGTTTGACCTAGAAAGGCTTTCTAGGTCATTTGGCTTGGCATGTATATGTCTGACCTAAATCTAACACAATACAATTACAGAGATGGTTTCAACCTGTCGGTGTCAGATCATTCTTAAGTTCAGATGCCTATTTACAAAACTGCTATTCATATATTCACCAAGAAGGTCTTGCCAGGCTCCTTCTTTGCCCTGTTCAATATTAACTCACGCTGACAAAGGGAAAATGTAAAACTCCCTTGTCAAATTGAGCTCCCATCTTACCCTCGAATCACACAGGATTTATGGCTGCACAAACCCTTCCACTGCTGTTGAAATTCCCCCAAACCAACCTCCTGCTGCCTTTGCCATGGGTTGGGAAGCCCAAATGCCTGGACTTTCTCATGTGTATGGGTGCTAATCAGCACAGTTGCACTAATGAAGCACAGGGATATGTCAGCCATTATCAAGATGCTTATGCTCCAGCACGCTGCATCCCTCCAGCTAAGCCATGGGCATGGTGGTGACACCAGAGCTCCACCAGAAAGGCCTTCAAGAGTCTGAAATGGACTTTGCTAAAGGAGGAAGAGCATGTGCCCAGTCCGGGATGCACAGAAGAGATGCACCTTGGTGCTGTAGCTGCAGTCACCTGCTCTGGCTGGCAGTCACAATTCCTGACACTGAAGGCTTTTCTTAAATCCACTTTAATATTTATTAATTCTCATACATAATCCAGGTAATGTCTGTGAAGAGAATGATTGTGAGAGGTATTATGGAGTATTGCTCTCCATGTTCACATGGATCTGATTGTCACAGCAGCTGCCTGCATGGGCTTTATCCTCAGCCTCCTGCATGGAGCAAACATCATCTGAAGAACCAAGGGGACGCCGGGGCTGGGTCTTTGCAGGCAGCCCTCCTTGTCATGATGCCCTTCCCACCAGCACACTCAAGGGATGCTGGGCACTGATCCATGGTGGATCAGCACCTGCAGCCATCAGCTTCAAAGGGAGGCTGTAAGGTCAGGTACCATGCAAAGCCTGAGGAGCAGTTACTGTCCCATAACTGGTGTGTTCACAGCACTGCACCACCCCAGCTAGGCACCAGAAAGACTTTACCAGGCACATTCTTAGCTGCTGGTCAAAGCCAGGACAGCCAAGGTGACTCAGTAAGCTAGCACAGGGCACAAACAGCAGCATTTCCCTCTTCCTTGGTTGCAATTTCTTCCTGAGCCGCAGGATCAGGAGTGTATCTATCTGCAAAGGCACATCCAGGTCAGGAAGGCTGGACCCACAGACCAAAGAGTTCACAACACAGCAGTTATCTGCACAGTGCTGCCATGGAGCATAGCCTTGGGAAAGAAGGTCTCCACAAGGTCAAGGCATGGGTAGGCGAAGCCATTTTTCCTTCTTTGCCATAGCAATGTGGGAGAAGAGGGACCTGCTTGCATGGGTTTTAATGAGATGATACCCAAGCTCAGCCTCAGCATCTCATGAGATCTTTCTGAACCACATGTTTCCAGAGACTGGGGCCCTCTGCTCAGTCCTCACAGTGCCCAAGTCAGACACCTAAACAATCACATTTACCAGCTGATAAGATTATTCTCTCCTGCTTTCTCCAAAAGCAGTTAGTGGGGGAAAGTGATTCTCAACAAACATTTTGCATCCTGATTCTGGAAATCCCGCCATGATTCCAGCTCCTCCAGTGGATATGTTCCATTTATATTTCAGCAGCTCCTCTCCCAAAGGTACAGGGCTCTTTTCCATGTTCATATTTCTCATAACTGTGAAGGAGAAAGAATCCTCCTTGTTCTGAACTCACAAGGAGCAGGAGAAGTTATACCAGTGTCACAAGCTACATGGTGGAACAGCCACAGACTGTGCTTTGGTTAAACTCCATCACATCAATGAAGGTCTTTCTCTGTTTGAGTTTGTGTTATAAAGCTTTAAGCACCCTGGAGAGATAAAACCACTTAATTTTTTTACTGCCTGGCCCATAATCTCATTTCTCTCGGTTGCCCTGCAACTTGTTCCTCTGCAATCCTCTAACACTACACATGCAGCATCTTCTCCACTTGCTAATTATAGGCTCCATTGTGCCAGATAATTCAGCCCCAGAAAGGCTGTGGGGTGGTTCCGTATCACCAAACCCTGTTTTGCTGTTGACTACAAGAACAGAACAGTTAATCACGTTGTCTAGTCACTAAGTGGGACTGGACACTTGTGTGCTCATTGGAAAGGGAAACAAGTTTGGCTCATTTAAGCAAAACATAATGAATGTCTCTAAGAGCAGAAAGCTCATAGTTTGTATTTCTTGAAAAAATAGTGTATTAATATATTAAGCATATAAAAAATACATATAAATCTTTGCAAGTTATGGCAGAAACAACGTGCAACCTGATTGGATCTAAAGGATGCTGCAAGTGCTGATGGAAACACCCCCAAGCAAACACTTTATGTGCAAATCAAGTTAACCTTTGCTGGCCACTGGGGCTGTAGTTTCAGTCTGGAGATATAAGTAAGTATCAGTGGAGATATTTACTGCAGGCAGCACAGAAACCAGCATTTTGCTACATCCATTCCATCCATTCATCCATCTCTTGGGTCTCAGAGCAGCCTGGGACATGCTGCTCTTCAGCCCTGCCAGCACCCACCAGCTGTATATAATACAGCGGTGATGCTGTATTAAGACCTGACACTGCTGAGGGCCATGACAAGACTAAGCCTGCGACTTGTTTATTAAGATGGAAATAATTAACAACACCCCAACTGAAGTATGTAACCAGGACTCCTGTTGCTTAATATCTTTATTAATGACCTGGAAATTAGGCTGCACAGTGAAACAAAGTTTGCAGATGAAAAGAACATTATTTAGGTTAATTACAAATGAGGAAGACTTGGGAATTTCAGAGCCACCTAACCAAGCAGAAGGGAACATCAGAGCAGAAGAAACCCTATGCTGACAGATGCAGAACATGCAGGAAGGAGCAGTTTGAAATCCTTCTAGACTTCAGCAGGGATTAAATTAACTGAACATTAAGTGATAAGACCAAATGTCATGTCAACCAGCCCTTGCAAACCTCTCTGGAAAGCACAGCAGTATCAAAATGATAGAGTGCAAAAATAACAGGTCAGAAAATAATAGAGGAAACACTGTAATGTTGTTATCCAAACTGTCTGCACACGCTTGCTCCAGGTGCTGTATTCAGCTCCTCTCACTCCCTTTGCAGAGGAGAGAGATGGGAAAACAAGGGTAGAAAGATGGGAAATCAAAGCCACGGGAAAGAGAAGACATTTGAAACGTGGAGATATTTATTGGAAAAAAATGGAAAAGACCATGTTTTGTCAAAAAAAGGAGGTGGAAGAGACCTGATGACGACACAGAAAAATCATTAATGTTGGCAAATCACCTGATGCAGGGATGCGAGTCCCCAGCAGAGGGGCTGTTCTCGTGTTCCCTGGGAAAGCACAGCCACAGGCACTGGCCAGAACCCCAGTGTGCAGGAAAAACCTGCCCAAAATGGGCTCATTCAGAGGCTATGGGATTCCACGCATGTAAAATACAGACAATCACACATGTATCCAGCACAGCAAGCAGAGGTTTCACGATGCTCCTGCAAGGAGCGAAGCATGTGTGCCTGCTGGAAGGAGAAACCCTCTGCCAGCAAAGCCAAGTCCTGCCATTTCTGCTTCCTCTCTCCACATAACAAGTTTTGTAAAGCAGATGCAGCTCCCACTGGGGACTGGGTCAGAGGCACAATTCATAGTGAAACAAATCAGGGCTTCGATCACTAAAAGCAGAATTTCATAGCATACCAGGCTAAAAAAATACAGATCTCAAAGCAGAACTAAAATACTTATAGGAAAACAAAAGGGGACAAATTCACCTCTGGCTTTAGATTTATAACTATGGGAAGTTTCATTCCCCCATCTAAACAACCAAAAAAACCCCACAGTGTTTTCAAGATGGTTCATTTCAGGGCACTAAAATCACATCCTGAGCCAAGAAGCATGAGAAACTCATAAGCACTATAAACCCATCCCTGCTTCGGGTTGTTCTGGGGCTTTGTTTCCACAGCTGTTTCCTGAGCTTCAAGGAGACAAAGCTCTTCCTTTCCACCAAGCAATGGTGCATTTCAACTGCCTCAACCAGAGGAGCAAACCCTGGCTGGGTCTGAGGGAGGGAGAGGAGCAAATCCCAGCGCCCAGCAAGGAGACATGGAATCCCAGAAGACAAGATCCAGCCTCCTGGTGCTCCCCTGTCCCATGTGCTGTGACAGGCTATGGGGCAGCACATGGTCCTTGAGCACCAGGGAGCTGCTGTGCGTCAGTCTGGTGTTTGTAGTCAGGACAAGGCAACTGTGGGAGCACCAACAATGCACAAAAGCTGAGCAGAAATCCGGGTGTACTGTGTCTTCTGTCTCTTTGCCATGTTTCTTTCCACGAAGCAATCAGCAGCAGGAATGTATTCCTTCCAAAGGGATGGCACAGGTCATACCACTGCCAAAGCTGTTTGCCAAAACACCACTTCCACTGCTGCCCTGGCCTGGCCTGGACAGACTGAGGTCAAGGGACCAAGGGCTGTTAACTGCTGCTCCCATGGCCAGCATTCAGCACTGAGGGCTGCAGGGCTGGGCCATGCATGGCCAGGTTCGTGCAACCCACCAAGCTGAGGAGCAAGGGTTGAGCCACAGCAAAGAGAACACAAGGCAAAACCCCAGGGCTTGACCATTTTACCTGGGTTTCCTTCCTCCCCTCCTCATTTCCCCAAACAGGCCAGCTCTTCCAGCATCACCCCACACCTTGCACCAACCCCAGCCATCACAACAGGGCTTCATGCACATGACAACAGCAAAACCAAAGTGCAGGAGGAAACGAGCTGCACGATGTAACTCCACAGAGCTACTGGCTGCTGTTATTGATGGTTGATGCTCTGCAGGCAAACCCTCTCACTGCATACACTGCTGCAGTCCTTGCAGACTCCTGCCAACTTTGGGTCCCACTTTCCCTTAAACAAGGACTTGAGTATTTTGAGCAGCCTCTGGTGTCTGAAGATGCAATTTGCAGAAACAACGAAAATAAGGGCAACCACAAAAAAACCAACACAGCACCAAGAGCCCCAAGGAAGCAGCCCCAGGCTCAGGGACTGTTCAGCTCCACAACAGGAGAAAGCAAAGCCCATGTATCAGAAAAAAAACCCCAACAAAACAAACCAACCAACTAACAACCCAAACCCTCCTGTCATTCAAATGGTATTTGAAAGTGAATGAGTGTGCCAACCAATCAACTCCCCTGCAGGATTCAAAGAACAATATATCCAAACCTCAGTGCTGTGGCCAAGAATGTGTTTGCAATGCAGGAACACTACAGCAGCAGCAACAGAAGCTGTTTGCAAGAGTAAATGAGGTTCTTTTGGCAGCAGAGCGGATGTAGCAAACAAGCCACTTTAACTGAATATGGTAAACAGAGATGGAGTGATTATAGCAAGAATGAATGTAATAGGGTTCCGAGGTGCTTTGAATTGCCTTGACTGACCACAATATCTGATAAAACCAATGGAAAAAGTTCTGGTTTCCTCTTGCATGTAATTGATTATCTTGCTGAGATCTACTGTTGTATATACACATACACGCACTCACAGCCCACCAAAATTCAGTTACTTGGTGAAGCTGCCAGAAATAACCCCGAGCAGGAGCACTAAGATGTATTTATTTTTGTCTGGGGTCACAGACCCAGAAGTGAGAAAGGATGTAAAGCCAGAATAAGCACCTGGGAGGTTTGCTTAGAGTAGCTGAGGTGTAACTGTTCTGATCCATGCACAACCAACACAGCTCCTTACTTGCCTTTAAGACAGAGAGGGAATAATCCCTAGTGGGGGGCAGCATACTGCATGCTATCAATAGATCTACCTCAGGGCTCTCTTCCTTGACAAAGAAATACGGGGTTTGATTCATAAAGAGATGCAAACATGCCATTGGAATTTCCTCAGTGCCAAGAGCTGGCAAATGAAGATGACGGTGCTCAGAAGGAAATGGCCCTGATGCAGCCCTGTGCCTGGTGATGGGCCCTGGGATACAGCCAGTGACTGGAGAGAATTATAAAATCACAGAATCACAGCGTGGTTTAGGTTGGAAGGGACCTTAAATCTCACCCAGTTCCAACCCCTGCCATGGGCAGGGACACCTTCCACTAGAGCAGGTTGCTCCAAGCCCAGCATGGGGCCAAAAGAGTTTTGCACAGGCCGGTTTGGATCTGTGCAGCATCCTGTGGCTGCCACCACCTCAGCCACAAACAGCAGCTCTTGGGCTTTTTTTGCCAGAAGTTATTAAAGAACAAAAAGAAAACAAGAACAAGCAAAAGAAAACCCAACGGGACCTACAAACTCTGCTCACTGCGGTGACAGCGAATGCTGCAACTGAGATGTGCCAAAAAGCCCATGGGGGGGATGGCCGGGGGCTCTGTGTAGTGCCGGGAACCACAGGGAGCTCGCCTGCTGACAGCAGGAACCAGCCAAACATCCACGCAAACAAGTTTCCCGACTGAAATTCATTTACTTACTGAAAGAGCACTCAGCAAACCCTGTGATTAATATTTTCCTCCCCGGGCTCCCAACATGACAAAACAATAATTAATGAAATCTGAATCTGAGTTACAGTAAGTGTAAAAATATTATTGTTTCTTTCATCTTCCTTTCTCTTTATCCCTTCCAGCAGCGGGAAACACCGAGCCCCATCCATGCAGCATGAGGTGCGATCACTCCCTGTCCTGGTCCTCAGGGCAATGCTCTGCACCAGTAGGAACACGAGGCTGGTCCTTTGGCACCTGCCCCTAGTTGGCTGTCACCCTGCTTGACAGCGGAAAACCAGCACGGGGTTGAGGATGAGGGTGATGATGTAGAGGAATCGGCGCTGTAGACGGTGGGGTTCAAGCCCATGCCTTTTGGTGCTGTGTCCATCCCTGTGGCATAGCGGTTAAATGTGGCAAACTGCAAGGCAGCTGGAAGGTTCAATCCTAAATCCCATGTGTTGCATTATTTTGCCCGATGTTTTCAATACCCACCTTCCTTTTATCCATTCGCCTCTATAGCTCATCACTCCCTGGCCCATGCTCTGGTCTCCCGCTGCCTTCATCCCAAAAGCACTCACAAGCAAATAGCACACTGGATTTCTAAGGGACTGCTCACAGCTGGAATAAACCATCAGAAGAGGGTTTTAAATAACAGCTTTAGAAGCACAAAAACTCTCTCTGGAAAGCTGAGAGAGGACATGCTGGGAGAGGGTTCCAGCCCCAGGAGGGGTGTGGGAGAACCTGGCCTAGTGGAACTTATCCCTGCCCATGGCAGGGGATTGGAACGGGATGAGTTTTAAGGCCCCTTCCAACACAAATCTCTAAAGCAAAAATCTCTTGTGTCTCTATAATTAGAAAGCACAGTAAGCGAGGCTGACCAGAGCTAGAGTATTGCAGAATTTTACATGCATACATATATGCACATACTTAGTATTAAGTACTCGTACATTTGTGTCCACTATATATAAAAACCACCATGATCCCCATACATACATATGTATGGGAGTCAGCTGCAAAAAACTAAGGGAAAAGGGAACTATTAGGGAAAACAAACAAAATTTGTAAGTCTTCCAGCTCCTCTTTTTTCTTTTCCTTATAGTTAACATGGTCTGGAGACAAGCACAACACATTTGACTCACGTGAATAAAAGCACCTGCTGATGCATGTTCTCCTCCGTGAGGATTGTGTGAGGCAGGGGGGCACGTCACCGACAGCTTGTACTTTCACTAATGACTCCAAGATCAATGGCACAGAAGATGAAGAAGTGATTTAATTCTCAGATCAACAGATTACACAAGTAAATACAAAGTATTCCCTGTCAAATAAGCATGTTACCTTGATTCCTTCCATCCTTCAGCTGAGGTAGTAGCAAAATGCTATCACATTGCCCATTTTTCATTCCTTCACCCCCTCTGAGAGCCTGACTACGTGAGAGGCCCCACCACGCTTTTATTCTTATGTAGAAAAGATACGGCTGATGGAATATCTCCCTTGCTAGTTGGGCACTTTGGTTGCCCTGATAATTGCTGAGAATAATAAAACACATGGGAGAGGAGCACAAGGAAAGAGGAAGACTAAAATCTTTAACATACTCCTTCTTTCCTGCCAAAAAAACTCAAAACCACCCCAAAAATCTCCATAGTAACTAGATATTGACATATGGGTCCTGGGGATCACGAAGACCTAACCTAATAATCATATGCCCCATTCCTGGCAATGTTCAAGGCCAGGATGGATGGAGCTTGGAGCAACCTGCTCGAGTGGAAGGTGTCCCTGCCCGTGGAAGGTGTCCCTGCCCATGGCAGGGGATTGGAACTGGAGGAGCTTTAAGGTCCCCTCCAACACAAATCAGGCTGGAATTCTGTGATTTTGTGGACATATAAAAAAGTGGAACCATCAGAGCAAGACTGCACCAGAAAGCCCAGGAGAAAGCAGGGCAATGAGTCAGATGAGGGTGTCACTCCCTGCCCTTCATGGGACCTTTTGTTGTTGCTCTAACTCACCTGCAGCCCCAGGATGGGGAGCAGTGAGGTTAAGAACAGTTTCCCACCACCCTGAGCTTCTGCTTACCATCTGAGGGCTTTTTGGAGGCCTCATCCAGGAACCAGTTCAGCTGAAATCATCAGCTTCAGCACCCAACCCTTCCAGTCAGCACCGATTTCTACTCAGCATGGGGTTAGGAGACTTCTCGAGGTTGGTAATTAAAGCCCACTTAAAAGAGTTTCCTCCATCCTCAGGAGTCTCATGATTTACTGTATCTCTTACTTGAACTCATATATGTCTTCTATTTCCAGACATTATGTAATGAGGTTTTTGCGGTCCATAGAGCTTTCTTACTTGTTGACGCAGCCAACAGCAATGACTCCATGCACCAACAGTTATAGAAAAGTTTTCAATACCTCACACCAGATACTCCAAAACCCACCATATCACATATAAAAAAAACCCAACCAAGACCCACCCCCATCTATCTTAGCATTTAATGGCAAGACAAGGTTAAAATGATCCACACACAACAGGTTTAAGTTCTGGTGGACCCAAACTGTATGAACTGCTTTGGCATCGTTTCTCATACCGCTTGAACTTCACTAAGACTGATGAACATGTGGCAGATGACACCAAACCCAGGAAGGTGATGGGTTACCCAAAGAGTCCTGTGACTGCTTAAGGTCACAAGGAGGTAGGAAGAAGTGTTTCACAGCCAGCCCACTTCAGCAGCACAGTTCCCATGCATGGCAGGACCATTGCTTCCACGGGCACTCACAAGGAAGAGCAGAAACTCGTCTACCCCACCTTTAGCAACAGCTGCTTTTTCTAAGAGAGCATCTAAGCCTTGAGAAAACTACGACAAACTCAAAACTTCCCTCAAGTCCACCAGGTCACAAAAAGAGGGGAGCACAGACACAAAAATATGGGGTGACAATTGCAAGTATCTATTGATACCAATGGATGGGATTCAGTTTGGCCAATCCTTCCATGTACAATGGACACGTGGCTCCCACAGATTTCTACATGGTCCCCTGGAAACCTGCATCTGACATTTAGAGAGATAACTGAGCTGATCTGGTGATGCTTAAATGGCACCGAACCTTCTACATCAAACCCAATGACACTGGTACCCAGCAGGGAATGAGCCAGTTTCATCTACGCTGCAATGCACAGCTTGTGTGAGGATCCTCACCTTTTTGTTGGCAAGAAGGATCTGGTTTTCAGTAGAAGTAAAAGCTTAAGCTCCACTGAGGCCAACAAGCAAAGCTCCTCATATCTAGGAATGAGCTTGTAATTATAGGGGCTTCCTGAAGTTTAGTCTCAGCAAATCCTCTTAAACCTCCAGGCACACAGGAGTTAAGTCAACTGTGCATCGATGACCATCTGCAGATCTGATTAGCTATCACTGAGCCCTATTAAGGCCCCAACACTATTGCAAATCAAACACTCAGGCAAAGTCTGTGAACTGTAAACATGGAAGGGGTGGCCACTGCGGCCCCTGTGGCCAACATCAGCCATGAAGACCTGTAGCTCAAAAGGGAAGTGCTCTCACACACCAACATACTTGAGGATCCACCAAGCTCATCATACCTTGTGCTGGCCAAACTGGTTGCTCTCCTGTGCTCCAGACCTCCTTTTTCACCGAGGAAATGCAGCTCCTACTATCACTTTGTTTCAATACATACATAAATAAAGGAAAGTCCTTCACACATCTCTCTGCTGGAGGAATAACCAAGCAAATAGCTATTTGGTGGAAACAAGATGCGATGTCTTTGCTGTTCCAGCCGTGAAGGCTCTAACCAGTATGGCTGGTGTCAGGTGATAAATCAGATGCCCTTTAACTCCACAGCTGAGCTACGCGCACACTACAGTACTGAAAGCACAAGCTATAACCAACATTTCTACTGACAGGTGATAAATCACATGCCCTTTAAGTTGCACGCACCAGTTGCAGATTTAATTAATTAGAAATTCATGTTCACTTCTTCTCATGTATTATTTCCTGCTTGATTTACATGAGCTGTTGTTGTTTGAATGCTTGCTGGGATTAAGGCTCTCAGATGCCGAGCGAGCACGAAGCACAGAACTTCACTGCAGAGCACCACGACCTCTAGTGCTTGGCAGCCTGGAGAAATTATTGGCAGAGGAAAGAGCAGCAGCAATGAAGAGCAACCAAAATGTTTTAGGGACGTACAATGGGAAAGTGGTTCCCTGCCAGCAAACCCAGCAGGTATGGCCTGCACATGCACACTCAGTGCTACCACTGGGAGCCTTCTCTGAGGATACAAAGAAGAACAGAAAACTCGTTCTCCAGCCTGGAGAATCACAGCTTCTGCATTTTCACATTGTAAATAGCTTCCAAAAGCTCCTTTCTAATGGCTTCAGGAGGTCTTTTGATAAGCCCTGGGCAATCTCAGCCTCTGGGAGCATCACTGCCATGTCTCCTGCAAGCCCAAATCACTCTTCTATGGGATGGGTGAAGAAGAACACATCAGTGCCCTTCTGCATCCTCCAGCATCCACCATGCTGGGTGCTGGTCATCCCGTCCAGTCACCCTGCTGTACAAAGTCCACACCAGACCTTGTTATTCTCCTCATGCTGGCAAATGATACCAACTCTCATTTCCAACTATTCTGTGCGTATTTTTCTATGGACACTTTTGTGCCACCAATAGTATTTTCAGCTCTGCTACAAAGGGGCATTTGTTAATATATTCCACAACTGCAGAAGATTCATAACAGATTCAGAAACCCAGGGATAATCATCATAATTTTTAGCACTTGTCTGCCAGACAGAATTACCAGCAAAAGCAGGGCCCTGTTATCTGCAGGAACGGTACACGATATGTTCATTTCCTCACCCCCCTCTCTATAAGCTTCAATTATTAATGATGGAAATTTTTCCCTGACTATACTTCCCTTGGTGGGAAAACCAGCCATTACTGACATGTGCCGATTTAAATCTAATCCTTCTCATCTGCATGTAGATGAGGCTCTGTTTGACTGTACCCATTGATCCAGCCAGGAAAAGGGACTCTATAACTTAATCTGATGTCAAACTGTGATGTGTCCTGTAGGAAATCGGTGCTGTAGATCTCCCTGCTATAAATATGTCACCAGAATTAACTGAAAGCACTAACAGGTCCTCAATGAGCTCTGTGGTGCACAAAGGGCACCGCGAGGCTTCTGTCTTGCTACTTGTGATTGATGACACTAAAAATTAGTCAGAACAGAGGGTTATCAGCCAGCCTGAAGACAAGAGACTCACTGACATGCTTTGTTCTCTGCGTGTGCCACGTCCCGTCCCAGCCCTGGCAATTCTAAAGCATTTAACACACTTTATATTTAAATATATATGCATATCTATTCCTGCTACTAGCATAAAATAACGGAAAAGAAGTAGGATCTCTTCCAACTCTCCCTCCCTGAAGGTTTCTCCTGTTGCACCTTTGGTGAGCAACTAGAGCCAAGACAGAAAGTTGCAGGCAAAAACCCCCATGGAGGATGGCAGGCATGCTCTGCCTGCACAGGGGTGGTCAGGTCCTGAAAACACAGCCCACACTGCTCCAGGAATCAAAGTGACCACCCGCTGCTCACTCTGAACTAGTCTGCGCACACCGTGTTCCAGCTAAAATACCCCAACTCAGCCAAGAGCCTTCACTGTTGAACTGTGCTCCTTCACTTGCAGTTGATGCCCTCTTCTGCCCACCATCTCTCCTTAACACAAGTACACACACCTCTGGGTAAGAGGTTACAACCCCCCATGCTCAGGTATTCCTAATGCTATCTGTCATAGCATAGCGTGGTTGAGCTCCATGACCATTGCTGCTCGGTTGCTCATCATGGCCAAAATGGCCAGGCTGGACTGCCCCAGATCTCTCCAAGAGATCCTAGAGTGTGTCACCATGCCAGGGATGTTGGGCTCACCAAGGATGGCCATAGGAATACCCTCACCCCTGCAGAAATGGCAAACATTTTGAGGAGAAAAGCTGCTGTTTTCAGGGTGCTGGTCACAGCAGGACCAGCCAGGCTGTCACTCAGAAGATGCTCCAGCAAGCAGAGGCAAAGGGATGGCTGCATTTGGGTGTTTGACTTGTGCACTGTGCTTCCAGTACAAGGCTGTTTTCCTTTACACATGAATGGAGCTTACACATGAATAAAGCTCTGGAAAAGCACCCAGTCCATTCCTGAATAACTGCCAAACCTGTGCACACAGATCAGCCTGTAACATTCTCCCTGCCCAGCTATAGCCAGGCACTCACCACACACTTTATTCTCTGGCTGAGAGGTAACTAGGACCACATTGTCATCATTTTCCTGTACCGAAGCAGCCAAGGCAGTGCCACTTGGTCTATCACCAGGGATGGAAGAGGCAAGGCTGCAAGTCTGTCCTCCAAAGGCATACAAGCTCACACATGTCCCTGCAGGAGTCTGACCCTCCTCCAGTTATCTTCACAAAAGTCAAAGCCAACCAGAAGACCTCACAAAGCCAACAGGACTGTCTAAAGCCAGCCCGAACATCCCAGCTCTCCTGGATGACCACGGCTCCTTCTCAGGGTTAACTCTGGGGCTCTAAATTATTTGTGCTGGATGCCTATAAAATTAAGCTGTTGAAGCAGTGCCCACAGTCAACTGGGTGCAATCAAAGCCATCTTCAGATAGAGCCTTTGAGGGTTTTTTCAGCTCACAAGCGGGGCCTCCTCCTCCAAACCAAACAAACCCAAACCTGTTTCAAGAAATAGCAGAGAACCCAAATTTGATTGGGTTTAAAACCCAACCAGAAACAGTCAGATGGAGCAGAGAGCAAATTAGAACAGAATCCAGACTTGAATTTACTGGAATCTTGCCCATTTCAGAGGGCTCATAAACACCACAACTCTTCAGTAATCTATCATCCTTATAGCCAAGAACGTGGGTTATCCTCAGAGCTGCTGTTGTGGGAGCAGTTGTGGTGCCACACTGCAGTTAATGCCAGGAGCCAGGTGTTCCATAATCCCCAGCCACAGAGAATATGGTAATTGTTAGCACTGTAATGATAGCGAGCTGTTCTAACAGGCAGCCTGCATTAACAGGCTCACCTTAAGCAGAAGGAGCAGGCAGCATTTTCAAACAGCAACTGGATTCACCCTCATTATTTACCTGAACAGATGTTCGCTGTGATACTTCCCGAATCCTGGAGCTGGATATTTGTCAGTGTTAATGGGATTTCCAGGAGCTAGTTTGCTTTAGGAGCTCGATTCTCAGTCAAATTGTAACCGTCACCATTTTCTGGTGTGTGTTGCCTCTTTCACTCATGATTATCTTCCCGGGTTTTCACTTTTCCCTGGGTCACCGAGTGCGGATCCGTTCTAATTACTGTCATTTTAGCTTTTGTGCCGCGCTCTGTCACACCAGGATCTGGACTGCATAAATAAGTAATACATCTGCTCTTTGTAGTCTTTGCTAACCAAGACAGAGCCCTGCTCATCTCATCTCCTCTCATCCAGTGCTGTCTCCCTACCAGCCGGCTGTGCCATGAGCTCACCTGAAACGCAGCCCTGGGATGAGCCCGCTGAACTCACCATCATTTCATTTGTCTCTGGATGCCCTAATTCCACTAAAACTCCCTGGTGTGGATGTTGATCTGCCTGCCGGAGGGTATGAAGTTGTACTAATACAGATCACAGGGCAGCAGCCACTCCAAAGGTTTCCTAAATTAACAGTATCACTGCAAACACCTCTTGCCTTAGGAAAGGCTTAAATCAACACCAAAACTCTGCCCAGCTGGGTTTGGTGCTGCCCTCTGAGTGCTGTGCTGGTTCAGAGACACGAGCCACAAACAGAAGCATAAGAGATAATTGGTTTTAAACCCTCAAATCCACTCTGTTTGGGAATTCATAGCCCTTCACCCATCAGATCTTGCATTTCACTCGTGCTCTTGCAATTGCTATCAGAAGAGGAAGGTGGTGGTTATGGGATGTGAGAGAAGTGCAGGATAATGATCTGTGAGTGATGACTTAAAGTGTTTTGTGTGTGTGATAGCCAAAATAATGAGGGTGCTGCTGCCCCATTCCCCCTAACAGGGTGCATCCTTCCAGCTTGGAGAGACAGCGCACAAGAAGGTGACTGCAATATAAAGATGTGCTCCTGCAACACAAGCTGGAGGGGCACAGAGCTCATATAGAGGTTAATAACACCCCAGCAGGGTATAGGTAATTGAGATGAGCTCTTAGGCAGAAGCTCTTCCCTGTGAGGGTGCTGAGGCGCTGGCACAGGGTGCCCAGAGAAGCTG
>JANHGB010015493.1:0-12936 GCA_026283785.1 Coracopsis vasa | reverse complement strand
AGCTTTTCTTCCCCTTCCCCTCTCCTCCTCCTCTCCCTCTCCTGTCCTCTCGGTTTATACCAGCCTGTTCCTCATCTCACAGCCTTCCTCCCAGCGCCATCTTGCAAGCTTGTGACGTTGGGAGCCGCTCACCCCGACCCACATTTGAATAGAAGCCAAAATGAAAAAAAGAAGGGGAGAGAGAGGCAGAGAGGAGAGAAAGAGGGGGAAGAAGAAGAAGAAGAAAGAGCGGAACAAGGGGAAGCAGCAGCTAAGCAAGTGCTGTGCCAGGGTGGAACAGCATCGGCTCCCGCTCCCTGGCCAGCTAGTTTAGTAATAAGCAATTTCCTGCTTTTGCAATAAATGTTGCCGCGGCGGGGCAGGGAGAGGGACGCTGACCTGGGTCGTTCCCACCGAGGGACCAGGGCTTCCCACATCCCTCCCCACCACCGGCACCCCGGCCCCCAGCCCTACCTCCGGCCACCCGAGTGCTGCTGCTCCCGCCCGGTTGCGAGCACTGAAAAAGACATTTGTTAAGGTTATTTCTCCCGTCACTGATGTCTCAAGTGTGAGTTTAGAGAAATGATACAGATTAGACATGTATTGGAATCCGAAAAGAGTTTTACACACAAATTAAGAAAACATCCTCATGTATAGGGCAATTTGCATATTAGCTTTTTATCACTCGTGTCTGTTTGTTAAGGACTGACAGTGTGTTTTGCACCACCCAAGGCACAGATGAAGACATGGCCTTTGCACCCACAGAATCTGTAGAAACCTAAAGTTTTAGTTTGTGCTTTTTTCTTTTATTCCTTTTTTAGTTGTTTACCTATTGGAAGTATATCGAGGGGAAAAGTTATTTGTGTTTTGCATCCCTGGTCCTGCAAAGACTTTCGTGCGTGCTTAACTTTAAGCACATCAGTAATCACACTGAGCAAGCAGGGGCTATTGGGATGTGCACAGCCCACAAGCTCACACTATTATTTTGTAAAATGTGAACTGATATCATCTCAATTTTCCTGACCATTGCCACAAAGTACAACTGTGCAGAAATCTGAATTATACCTTTGTAAATCTGAATTATACCTTTGTAGCACTTTCTCCCTCGGTAGCTAATTAATTTGTAGTAACAGGAGTGATGCATATAAACATTTTTATTGTCATCGTGCTCAGGTCTTCCTCTATCCCGTGTAGGAATCACTGTATTAGCTGCATGTGCGAGATGTTTTCTTTTCTTCTGTGCCCTCAAAGCCACCTATAACCAAACTCTCTGTAGCCTGAGCAAGGTGATTCATTAGTGAAGCTGAACCTACCATTTAACACATCTCTAAGAATTCCCTAATAGCTTCCACGCCAGCGACTCTCAGCCACTTCCTGTGCAGATCCCTGCAGTTTCCCTGCACTTCAGCTGGACCCCAGCTGCAGCCTAAGCTCTCCTTCCCTGATAATAAAGGTATTTTCTAGTTGCTCATCCAGAGTTCAAAGTTTTTTTGCAGGAGATGCTTTTTTCAGCCCTACCAAAGTGGCTTGAGGAGCAAATAAAGATAAGGCAAATCACAACAGCCGTATCAGAAAGGTCTGCGCTGGTGGGTTTGTTCGCAGTGCACCCAATAAGGGGCAGAACACTTTAACAGTGGTGAGAACAGCAAACCGGACTGTCAGCGTAAAACCCGGTGAAGTAGATAAGGATCAATTCAAGACTCTTCCCCCCACCAGGAAAGTTAATTTAAGATTGGTGGTGCAGCTTTTGGCTGTATTTTAAAGCTAAGTGGCCTTGCAAATAGCCAGGGAGGTGCAGGTAGCCATTTGCTTCACGCTGTGCCAGAGGAACTGGTAGGCAAATACACAGGAGTCCTTGTGCTGTGTTATCTAAACAGGGAGAAAATGCATCATAGAGTTATTTCAAGCAGGTTTAGACATTTGGGTTTAGAAATAGCCACTTTCGTGAATCTCTGTGTGGCATCTCAAGACCTCAACAATGCCACCATCTGCCCTCAATCTTCCTTCCTTCCGCTGAAACTCACCACCCCAGCAGGAGTCAGCAGAACAGTCTGCGTGCCCCTGCCGCTTCACAGACCAGCATCTTACTTCACAGACCAGCATCTTACTTCAAACCCACTTTCTGCAGACAGCTGAGCAAAGGTGCCAGGCGTTGCACAGGAATGGCTCAAGGCACAAGCATTTCAGTCTGTCTGCCAACTTTGCTGGGCAGGTGATAACTGTTCCGAGTGAGGGAAATGAAAAAGGTTGGGAGGAAGGGGAGACACATCCTAAAATGCCACACAAGATTTAATCTGTGAAAAGCTCTGCTTCTATTTGCATCTTCTCTAGGTTTGGGGATGATCAGTTTTGAGCATCCCTAAGGAAATGGAGAGAGAGACACATTCTTAGTGGAGAGGAGACAAAAAAAGATAGAAATTAGGTGTCTGGCACCTAGAAATGATATGGTAGGATGCAGCACTGCATTCAGCTTCATATACACATGATAATTATAAGGTTGAACAGAAATTAATGAGAAAGCCAGACCTGGCGCTGTCACTAGATCCATGGACATCTGTGGGGAATCTGATGAGCCAGGTAGAAGTATGACCACACCTACCTGGAAAACATCTACAGGCATGCAAGGCAGATACCATGATACCAGTAATGTCTCCAAGCAACCACAGCCACGGAACTTGCCATCCAAACAGAGGGTACACCCTCAGGTTCCAAGAAATCACACCCACTGAGGGCACATCTGGCACCGGCTGAAACATCTGCCTGTATACTTGAAAAGCAAACTCATTATATAGGTGCAGAGAGCAGCATTCTGAAGTGACAGACTGAACTAGAATGGTGATGGTGGCACCCCGGTTACAGATGCTGTGTCACGAGGAGTATCTTCATGAGGGCTAGTGGATACTTTGAAGAAAGAGGCTCTTGTGTTTCTGGCCAGATATTTGTAATTAACTTTGTTTTCTAGTTTGGTTTGACTATGGGGTTTTTAACATTTAGTTAGAGAAGCTCAGTCAGGACAGCAGCAGTGGGTTATGCTGGGTGCTCTGCAGACACAAATGAAAGCATCACCTTCCTCTTTGGTGTGTTGATGAATATATTGTACACAGCACATCCAAGGATGTTTGTCCTAACAATATACAAAGAATTCAGACCAGAATGCAAGAACAAGCAGATTTCACACCAGCCTTGCATTAGCCCTTAGTATCTATTCACAAATAGCTCTGTAATGCTGCTTTCAGGCAGAAAGTTTAATTAATTGTATCCCACCAAATCAGATTGTTTGCAAAATACTTGGACTCAAATCAAGTCAATGGCTGAAACCCAGAGGAATTTCAGGGCTTCTGTTTGGTTTTAGTTTTCAACCAACTGATGGGTTCAGAAACAGCTCCAATCCTCCATAGCAGTGCTAATAGCAAGTTTATACTCACCATAAACCAGGAAGAGGATGCGGGTAGAATTGTTATAGTGGCAGGGCAGTGCTGTGGATGAGGAATGAAGTAATCTGAGCAAAGAAAATGCCATTGCAGAAAGTAAGTAGAACGACCAAAGGGTGGCCGTGTGCCCTTACAGCTCTTCAGTGCCACCTGCCTTCAGTCCCAGCGCTAGTGGATGTCCAGTGCCATCTAGCAGGCAAAACAGTTGTTTACAGTAGGAAACTGATGGGTAAAGCTGGGCGGAAAAGTTGAAATGAAAACCTGAAAGTTATAATTCAAGGAACTAAGCAAAACATAAAGGGCAGAGAATGCCAGCGTAGGGTGTATGTCAGAAAGGGAAGCGAAAGCGAGGGCTGACCAGCCTGCTCCTCAAGAATAAATAAGGATTTAGCCTTAAAAATACTTTCTTAGCAGAGGTTTGCAGTCGTTGCCTCTCCAGTGGAGCAGTCCTGACAGTGCTGCTAGAAATGCAGGGGACCAGAACATCAGATTGGATCTGAGACAGGCATCCTCTGAGGCATCACATCAACCCAGGAAAGCTGTGATTGAAGGGTAACAAACAGTTGGTGATGGCTCGTGAAATTAAGAAGTTACTTTATTGTCCCCTCAATAGAACTATCTCTCTGCAGTCAGACATATGTGCCATCTGGAAGGTCTTTTTCCAGCTGATTCAAAGTGTCCATGGAGGACACTCCAATTTTATGCTAAGATGGGTTTTGAAAGTCTTTTCTCTCTTAGCTGCAGATGTTCTATGTATGAATATACTCTCTGCAGTAAAGCTTCTTTATAATTAGCTGGATTAGTTGGTTCCCCCACTGCTATGTATGGTCCTTTGACTGCAGTTGGTGGGTGGACACAAAGAACATTCCAATTTACCTTTGTATAATGATACCAGAATTTCTCATATCTCTCCTATTTGTACTAATTCAAAACTTGATAGTGCACAAATTCCACATACGATTTTTCCATAGCTGAAGAGGAAAATGCAATCTTTAAGGAACTAAGATGTGATCAAGGGAAATCGGAAACTGTAAATGTAATCAGAATCCTTAGCATCAAAAATAGCCACAAAGGTTTCCAATTCAGAGCTAGTTTTATGTTGTGGCTGGTCACAGATTGGCTCAGCTCTGCTCTGGTTTGCAGTATAAGGATCCTGCTCAAAATCAGGCATTAGAAACCCAATTAAAAAAAAATATAAATAAACAGAAGGCAACAGTTTGAAAAATTAGGCATTTTTTTGTACAATTCTTCTTCTGTTTTATTCTTAGTGATAGAAAGTTTTAATTCCTTTGGAAGAGAAGAAGCATACAATATTTTTATTGCTGCAAACCAAAGCATTTTGCTTGGCATTCTGGCATAGGCAGGGCTGATGCAAGGAGTTTTCGACTCTAATCAGATAAAAACATTGCTTACATTATAACAAGATCTTTGATTTCTGTTGGCCTGTGAATTTCATTGCAAAAATGTTCACTCTGTACCTATCTACAAAACATCTGTATTTAACCATGTCTACCCTGTTAGTTAATATAGTCTGTGCAATGGCATCATTTCACTAGACTATGGGAGAGCAGCAGAAAGTAAGGAAAGCAACTGATGAACAAACCCACTACCTGTGTGTTAATAAAGTGAGAATTGCTGAAAATAACTCTTAAGTAGAAGTCAGAAGAAAATTAAAACAAAAAGGAAACATTTCTTCAGCTACGTAAATAAACAGAGAATGAGAAAAGAACCTAAATGAAAAAGAATCTAAAGGAAGGTTTTTCCAAGGCTTTTAAGAGGAAGAATGGAGCAAACCCAGCATAATTAGTTGGAATGAGGCGATGGAAATGAAAATTATCACAATAAAGGTGAAAGCAAATCTTAAAGAGCTCATAATTTTCAAGCTAGGGAAACCAGATAATTTCAATCCCAGAATTCCAAAGGAACAAGTACCAGATTGATAGCAAGCACTTGAATTACATTTTTGAGCCGAATGTTGTTCTTGCATGATTTAAAAATAGTTGATTAAATACTTTATTTTAAAAAATATTTGAAAATTATCTAACTTTAAGACCATTTGAGGCTTTCAGAAGAGTGGTGAAAGAAAATATAATTGACCAGGGAAAAAAAGAAGCCGCAAAAGAGAAGATAAACAGGATACAACCACAATGCTGATTTTGCTGATTTTGCTGAGTTTCCTGAACTATTTCTTTGCGTAGATAACTGATTTTCTAAGCAAGGCGAATGTGGTAGATCTAATCTGTATGGATTTTAGTCAAGCATTTGATGTGATGCCACATGGGAAGTTATTAATTAAGATGGAAAAGATGGGGATTAGTAAAAGAGCAGTAAAAGGCATAAGGAAGTGTCTGAAGGAGAGATGCCAGTAGATTACTATTGGGATAGAGAGATTACCAGTGATTCAAGACTAAACTTGTTTAATGTTCAGTATAATGGTCTATTGTCATTTAAGCTGGAGTATGCTAAAGAAATGTTCTGATGAAACAGTCAAGAGGCACTGTCATTAACAGGGTCAGAGCATCACGGCTGGTGAGCTGGAACACAGTGAAAGCAATGAGCAATGGCAATGGGATGCAGTTCCCTACAAAAACAAACATACATTTGGGATGCACTTCACCATTAACCATTGAAAATCAGTCTTCTTTAAGCTGATCATCAGGGCTCCTTCTGCAGCTAATGAAAACAGGAAGATACCTTGAAATGGAGGTCTGTCCTGCCTCTTCTAGATTCTTAATTTAGGTTAAGAGGAACTGTTCTGTCGATGTGTCTCTCTATTATCTCTACAGAGCTCTATGCAGGATGAAGAAAATTAGATTCTCTTGAAGGAAAAAAATGACTACAGTAAAAAAAAAAATAGAAAAAAATGCATGCATTGGTTTGTTTGTGGATGGCTGTGAACCATCAGTACATGAGGCAGTAATAGAAATGACAAATACGATCCTAGACAAGGTTCTTCCAGCAGCAATAGGAAGGCCCTGCTGGCATGACACAAGGTGCTGCTGGACTGTCATGTCTGTTGTTGTGTAGGATCTCATCACAGGTATTAGGACAGGTAATAGTCCATCAGGATGCCCAGTGTGATCATAGGAGACACTAGCTTCCCAGCAACAACAGAGAGCTGAAAACCACAACTGCTTTACAGACAAGTGCTGATCTGTGGCTATGAGAGATGTACGATATGTTGCTGGTAGTAGCTGGGAATTCCTGAATGCTAGGATCTCTTCCAGTCTTATGTTTGTAATGTTACAGATAGGACAGTGTTAATAACCAAAAGCATATGTATATTCTGGCCAGCTTTTTTTTGGTCCTGTTTTTATTTTTTGCGGGGTTACATGTAAGTACGTAATGTGTGTGTGTGTGTACACACACATCCAACCATAAATCCATGTTTAAGTTTTGCTTCTACTACTTATTGGGTAGCATAGACATACTGAGCTATATTTTATGCTATCTGTAATAACCTACAGAGCCAGGCAGTGTTTGTTAATGTGCTGCATTTCTGAGTGCTTCTGGTGTTGGTTTTCAAGTTACAGGTAACCTAAAAATCTCTTCTTGTCCTCACATTAGATACAAATAATAGGAAAAAAAGTACGAAGCTCAACTCAAACAAATCTTTTTGTTTTCTTTATGTGTATGTACTTTGAGTGGCAGTGGGTATAGTATGCATAAGTAATTAATGTTGCAAGCTGGAAGAGCGAATTATTGTCAGATGGAGGTAAAGCATACAATATGGTCAAGTAAGCAGTTCCAATAATAGCTGTGCTTACAGAAGCAAAATGTAACAGAGGGCAAACTCTACAGGTTGCCAGATTGGTGTCAATGTGGAGCTTTGTTGCCAGTTGGTGACCAGGGGACAGCAGAAGGATTGGTTTTAGCTGAATGCTTTTAAGCTTACGTGTTAACCACACATAACGAAGTTGCTTCTCAAGCAGTGGCACTTAAGCAGAAGGGCACAGGTAATTTTAGCTTGATACAGTCAGTGGAGGTCTAGCTAAAAGCCACCATTTCCTCCTTCCCTAACTTGACATTTTCTCAGTGAGTTACATCTAGGTGAACAGGAGCCACGTGCTGTCATTGCTAGGACAGCTACCTCAGGCCACGTGTGCCTCTCCAGATGGGAACTTGGCTGAACTAATGGAACTGTCGTAGAGCATCTGGGCTATGCAAACTCCCCAAAGTTGGCACTGCCCAGGGTAAAGTACAACCCAGGCAGCACTCCAGGTTTGGTCAGGTCACAGCAGTGGTTTTAATTAATGTGGTGGAGAAGATAATCACAAGCACAACAAAAAGCCTCATTTCCATACAAAGTGAGCACCAGAATACTACTATGTTGTAGCCCAGCTGAAGACTGCCCTTTAAAGCCAATGGCCATGCAAATACCACTTTTATATTGTATAAGAGAAAGAAACTACAGTTCCCTTGATTACATGCACACATACACGGCTGTGTATTAACTGAGTATCAGCCGCCTCAGAATCAGTATCACGCACACAGGCACATCCATAACATGCGCACAGACTGACACACTCGGGGCACAGTCCCTGTAGGGTTTGTTACCGATCCTATCTACCTCTTCACAAACAAGCAGAGTTCAGTTTCAAACTGCCCAGTGTACAAAGCAGATAAAGACTGGCATGGAAGAGCCTGTGGGCAGCTTGGCAGCCCTCTGTAGTTACTGGTATCAAAGGTCACTGAATGCTAAAAAATAAATACATCCCAGTGCCAGCAGGACACTGGTGACCCAGGATGAAGTTTCTCTGCCACCAGAGAGACATTGTTTCCATTTGGTGCCAACACGGACTGTATTTACTGTGATTTTGCAAATGCTGGTTAAAATACATGGCTGCAAACCATGCTTTGCTTTATGCTGGCAGGAGATCTGCTTCAGAGGTCAGACTCCCTTACTCTCACATACACTATGCTGTTTTTGTGGAAAGTGGCTTTTATGTGCACCTGAGCTGCAAAGCAGAGAAATTCACTGGGTTCTGGTGCTTTCATTCTTTTTATTTTTCAAAAGTGTTGGATTTTTCCATCCTAAAAGTGCCTTTCTGTTGGAGTCTGACTTCCCCAGTGCTGCTGCAAACCTGAAATAGCTACACTGGAGCCACTGGACTGGTGTGGGTGAAAGGGAAAGGAGACTCCAGCCCAGTGCCTGGCATTGTTAACCAAGGTTACAAACACCATTGTTCAGTTCATATTCGTCTCCTGTGATTAACACCAATGACAATGGGAAGCCTGACTAGTCATTTCATACCGCGTAATGCAAGGTGACTATAGTTCAGAGGACAAAGAACAAGAGATTGGAGGGGGGGACGTTCAGGAGCAGACACAAGACTGGTTATGAATGTTTGGGGTGATTTAGTTCCATTGTTCTCTGTATCAGCACTGAAGGCTGAGTGCTGCTTTCTTGCAGATTTGTGGAGGCAGTACCAGTTTAGGGGCTGTGCATGGGAATACAGACCCTCTGCTTCTCCTTCCTCTTTTTAACACTTGCATTGTTTTCTTCCTTCTGTTTCTCTGGAGGCACAAAATCCCTGACTCACACTTATCTTAGGGACAATGCATGTAAAAAGGGACATACTAGAAACCCAGATAAAGGCGTAATTCCTGGTGCTCTTCTATTGCCCCTGGGCCATTTATGTGTCATTTAAGGCAGCTTTTAGCCTGCTCTAACTGGTGATGAGTGACAGGATGGTGCAGGGACAGGGGACTCTGGATACCATTACTGGGAATGCCAAAGACACCACAGAGCAATGAATTTTTACACTCATAATTGTACAAATAGAGAAACAAAGGGGCAGATCTTTCTTCCAAGTGCTCAGGAAGCCCAAAGGAAAATTCTGCAGTCCTGAAGCCCCAGAAGTATGTGATTGTGAAACAGACGAACGACAATTCTGTCCTTTCATCCAGCACAACAGATAGGCTGCATTTGCTCTCCTAGAGGCAAGAGACAAAGGATGGCTCCTGAAGGAAATCATTGCCCCGTCTTGCATATCAGACAGTTCAGCAGTACTTGCTGTTAGGGGTTGAATGAGAGGAGACCTGGATACACAGATGGAGGGGGACTGAAGTGGAACAGCAAGGCACTTCTGCAAGCTCTTGCCATTCTTCTGGAACCTTTAACAGCACATCAAAAAAGGCTCAGGATTTGCTGTAAGAATTAAGAACTTGCCCAGAGGCTGAGAAACAGCATGCCGTGCCTTGGGCCACAGGAGTCCATGTCAGAAACTGGTTAGAGCACAAGCATTGCTGCATCCCACTCCTCTGCTCAGATGAGCAACCCACACCTCTATAAATCATACAGGAGGCTCTCCGGCTTTATATGCATGCAGTAAATCACAGTGGCTGTAGTGAGGGAAGCCCCATCTCTATGCTGGCTGCCGGGGGCATTGAGACAGTGCTGACTCTGGTGGTGGTGCCCGAATTGCCACCATGCCCTCTATTTTTAAGTAGAGCATGGAGTCTTCTGGTGCAAAAAAAAAAGGTTTCTACTTCCTTGTCTATTCTTAAACATTCATTCTAGGTATCATTCAATCTGTTATGAAACACTTGTCTTAGGATAAGATCACTGAAGAAGCTGTGGCAAGACAACTCTGACAATTTCTGGATGCTGCAGATCTTCTTGGCACGTACCTCTTTGATTACAGTCCTGAATATGCAATAGAAACTACAGTTTCCCACTCCTCTATACTTACTGCAGTGTTCCCAGCCCCTGAAACTCCTGTCTCCTTCATTATCAAAATTATTCTAAAGTGTTGCTGACTGCTCAGTTCCTTATCCTCTCTGTCCTAGTTTCTTTGTAGGGCCACAGTAGACTGTATCAACAAACAGTTTGTTGTTGCTTTATAAGACACTGCAAAACTTTTTGATCCCCTTGGTTCTCTATAGGGCATTCAGGTGAGACTTGACTTGTGGCGGCTTCAGTAAGGGGTAGGACCCTGTTTCTCACAGTAATGCTGCTTGTGTGAATCACATCAATCTATTTCTTGAGTGAAGCATCTCACAAAAAATTGATCCCACTAAGTGTCTTCCACTTGCATTGAACAGAGAATATTGGTTTTGTTCTCTGTAACCACAAATGCTTTGAGACGTGCCTAATTGAGATGCTCTATCTCCTCTTCTGCAGGGTTTTCAGCAACAGAAATCACAGAGGCAATCTTGACTCGGAGCAGGCATATCGTTTTCTCTCCGCTTTGGAAATTACTTTGTCCAAAAGGGATGAGATTTGTTGGCTCTCAGGAAGTGAAACCGTGAGCACTGGGAGAGGTCTCGGTGGCAGAGTGAGGAATTTGCTTGGTTTGTTACTGTGATTGTGTGGCTGGATTTTCAGTAGTTGCAATGGCTTTCCTGGCTCTGCATAGAACAAAGTGTGAGTAGTATGGGGCAAGGATGCTTCCAGGGGCACTGGAGAGCCACTTTTATGGCTATCTTAAAATTATAATAGACATAGTTAACCTGTTACTTCTATTTTTCTGCTAAAAAAGCAAGAAAGGAATAAAATATTAAAGCAGAAGAAGTATTTCACTTCTAAGACAAGCCGATAACCTGTTTAAAATATCCTGTATGTGTATTGGTCTTGCTGCTTTTGCTGCTTTAAACAAGTGGCTATATTTTATCCTTAATTAAGAATTAAAGGGTTGGTATGCACATGTCTACAGTGGAGACCCCCAGGTGATTCCGAGATGAGGGTAAACTGTGGTGTTTTTTCAGGCAGTTGGTTTGAAATGACTTACACTTGAGCAGCATCTGCAGCAGCGTAAGGCACGGAAGCAATTTTTCTTTTGTAAGAAGATGAAAAAGAAATAAAAAAGGAGTCAAAGAGTAAGCGGGCTGAATGGGCCATTAGCACCAAACTCTAAAGATGTAGAAGTCAAATAGGATAGAAAGGCCCCATAAATTTTTACAACTCCTCGGAGGAAAACACTGTGATTATTAAAACATGAAACCTTGCTTTTCTAAAATGCTTAAAAGATTAATATAGAAATGTCATACTGTGGCTGCTGGAGGGATTATCCTTAATGGGAATGTTAGAAGTTATTTTAATGTAAAGCAAACATAGCCACCGAAGAAAGATCAAAAGTGGAACAAATTCAAGGCTCTTAGTTTCAGGAAAATGAAGTTTGTCAAGAAACTCTTTCTACTCTGTTAATTAGAATGAGCAAATTCTCCATAAATACTGTATATATATGACATAGAAAGTGATGACCTCATCTAATTAGTCATTACCTAATCCAATCACTAGCACAGGAGCAAGGCTTAGGTCTCTCATGAAAAACTTTATTCCCTTTTTGGCTTGAGAAAAGCCTGGTTTTGCTAGCGCACATTTTTGTGAGGTCATGTGCGTGTGTCCGAATAGTTTTGACGATAATCCACCATCCGCGGGCAGGGGAAGGTCGGTCACAAGGCACAGTAGCAAATGCTCCCAGAGGTTGTGGTGTTTTCCATGCAAGAGCAAATCCTGGGGTTTTGGGGTATTTTTTCTCAATCTGGCATTGTTATTGTTTTTAATGTAAACTGACCAGAGAGCACCACGCTTTGGTCTCTGTGTAAGCCTTTGAGGTCTAAATCAAAACTTCAATGTGGCTAATTTAGAGCAAGAAATGTAATATTTTCTTCGCTGTTCAGGATAGCACTGAAATCGCTTGTTTGGCCAGTGCTGCAGTCAAACACCTGATTCCGTTAGACCCCCAGTTAGCAGCACGAGAATATCAATTCCAGAAGCAGTAATTGGTTTACAAATTGTGCTGCTGTCGACTTGTTTTTTTCCGCCAAGGTGAGGCACGAAACCACACTGCACGGTGCAGCGGTCCTCACACATTGCTGGCCTTGTTTCCCTGTGAAAGGGTTGGACTTGCGGAACACAGGTTCTTTTAACGTTTATTCCGAAAAGGATCCATCGTGGCAGCAGTCAGCCTCAGTCTGCTGGGTTTGCTAAAAAACCTTCCCAGAAAGTAAGGAAGTGCTAAATCGTTCTACCCAGTGTGAAAATTCACTTACTCAAACGTTTAGTGTCATATGTGACAGCAAGATATTACTGAATGCAGGTTTTAGTTAGAGATGCATCCCTGGTTTCTCTCCCAGTGGATTTTAACTTTCTAATGCAACTGAAATCCAAAGAGTATTGAGTAAGCTTGGCAGCAGTCCTGTTTGCCACCAGATGTTTGTAATGATAGTCCCGTAAACAGTGTTCTTCTTGTCTTGGAGCAGGATTTCTAGTGAGATTTTCAAGCACTTTCTGAGGTTAGGGACTAACCTGGATATATCCTTCTGAAATGTCACTTCATGGGGTTTCTGACCCTCTCTCTGAGCAGTTTTCACTGAGATGTGACCTTTGAGAGCTCTGTATTTATACGCTACGGGACAAAATACCTGTATGAATACCCTCTCCTCTTCCTTCCGTGTTTTCAGCTTGCCCACTCCCTTCAGTGTATTGTTTCTGGGCAGACCTGGCTCCTGACTTGCCAGCTCCTGACTGCTCAGAGCTTTTTGGAAGTCAGTGCCATCCTGCCTCTGCCCGGGCTCACCA
>JANHGB010015491.1:0-18885 GCA_026283785.1 Coracopsis vasa | reverse complement strand
ACGCACTTTTCAGCATCGCCATAGCAGATGGACAGGAGTTCGTGCATGTAATAACCCGCCTGTACCATCGAGCCCTACAGTAATGTTTGTGCCTCCAGTGATGATTTGGCTTCAGGAAATTCAGTGGCTGAATTTGAGGAAGTCTTCCAAATTGTAGCATCCTTATTTGAACTCTTTCCACCCACTTTGTTCAGAAAAATCAAGCTGGAAACTTTGTGCAAATGTTGGTGGGTTTGTTCCATTTTGTAGATTATCAACTTTCTGTTAAATTAGAACCAGAAGCTGCTGTGAAACTGGAAAAGAAAGGAAAAAGAGGAAACCACTTAAAAATAGGTTTCCTTGTGGGGTTAATTTGAGAATTTCAGAAGGGGTTGGTTTGTTCTTCCTTAGTTTTAAGTACAAGCAATGTAACAAAGGCAAACTGGAGAAGAATCACCACGTCCTAATACAGTTTGTACGAATGTCACTGTATTGGCCAACACATGGGACTTAAATATTTTAGAGTAGAAAGAGCTGTTCTTGTACTGAAGCAAAGCTTGTGGCTGATTCCCATTCTAGGAGCAAAACATGGCACCTGTAGTTGCTAGCAAATCCTGCCTGCGTTCTCTGCCTCTGTGCCAGTGTTATTTGTCTATCCTAACTGCTTAAATATATGCCTGGGCTGTGAAATTTACAGGGCACAATTGCAGTGGTTTTCTGGCTTCCAACAAGAGTTGAGCTAAGACCAGCTTCTTGCTGGAACTGTAGAACCCACTGGGTCTGAATTCATTCCAGCATTTGATGGATGACTAGGTTTCTCCATGGGGACAACTAATTTTGCTTCTATTGGGAACCTTCATGTTTATCTTTAGCAAAAATGGCCTCTCAATGACTGAATAAAATAGCTGCTTTCCGTTTGCTTTTGGAGATATCTTGCAATTCCTATTCCCAAAAGGCAATCTCTAGAGCAGTGTGGGGAAGCTGGAGATTTTCTTATTCCTTTCACTGCTTTAGGGGCCATAGGGTTAATTTAGCAGAGCATTCTTATCTCCAAACTGTAGCAATATATGTTCTTGGCATAATGAATCAGTGGAGTGGCATCAACAAAGATATTTAAGCAGATAGACAGAAAGATAAATCTCTTTGTTCTGCCTGGTAAGCAATGCATTGCTCATCATGTTTCAGGTTGACTGTAATTCAGTTTTGTGATTAAATATGCTGCATGTTTTCCAGTGGTCCCTGTGCTCGTGGCACACACTTTAAAGGGGACCGGAATGTAAGGAGGGCTTCAGAAGTGCCCAAAGAAACACTGGCAGTCATGGGGCTTTATCTACTAGACTAAAACCCTGGGTTTAGAGTCTGTCCTTGTCCTCTAACACAAAATCAGAGCTCTGTTGAAGCTGGATTTCTTTCTAGCGTGATCTCCTTGTTAATGTAGATTCATCTTTAACTATCTGAAGTCCTTTCATGCTGGCTGTGCATCCATGTCAAATGTTCCTGTTTAACTGCACAGATGATTCAGGCTGGATATTCTGTGCTGCTGTGCTTAAACTTTCACTGGTTAGCAGCCCTGTCCTGGAAGCCAGATGTGGAAGGTCAGTTTTAGCACGGGGAAACTAAGATGACACTGACTATTACCCTATCACCCATCCCAGCCTCAGCAGGCAAAGTGAAACTCTTGCAAAGAAAACAATATGCCAGTGACAGGTTTGGGAAAGGTTGTGAAGACAGTGATTCCATCAGAGATGAAAGAATAAGATTAGGAAGACAGACTCAGAGCAGGAGTGTCAGAGATGGCTCAGATCTCACCCAGCAGTTAGTTTATTGAATTTTAATCAGTTTGTTGAGATTTCATCAGTGAATTTAGGTATGCAAAATGCTAAACACAGATGGACTGATGGTCAATGCTATTTACTACACTTAAAGCTGTTGTGGGATCCAGAGATTATTGTGTAAGGTTACTATAAGTGTCTTAAAATATTACAAGTATGAAAAAATGTCACTGTTCTGTTAGTTCAAACAGGAGGAATGCATCTGTCTCACAAATCAAGCGTTGCATCAAAATAGAAAGCACCATCCCAGGGCACTTCTGAAAGCTGTGTGGAAGGAGAACTTCCATTTCCACTCAACACTGGCCAAAGAATAGGAAAGGGACTAATGAAAGAGTAACAGCAAAAGGGTCAAAAGTCATAGGACATCTTACCACTTACCACACAGACCATGCATACTGACTCCAGGAGGGGTGAGTTCTTGCTGCCTACAAATCTGTGCAGTGCTGCTTGTACCTGTATGATTCATTTTCACCACCTGTATTTGTGCCAAAATCTAGATGGATGCTCATGCAGGTGCATCCCTAGATGGAGAGACCAACAGAGACAGGTGGGGAGGCCTCCTTTTTCCATTCCGCCTTCTGGAGATCTTGGCATACTTCCTCCTTCATTTATTCACTACTTTATTGGCTATGCAACTGAAAAAATGGTAACAAAACCACTGACAGCACAGGAGAGCAGAGGAGAATCAATGAAATCAGACAGGAGGAGCAAAATGAATGTGGTTTTTGCCCCTTCAGCAAGTAATTCTCATTGCTTCTGATCTCCTCGTCACAGAACAGACTTCACTTTTCAGAGCAACTGTTTTGATCTTAAAAGTTATAAGCACTACAGAAAACGTGAGGGGAAACAGCTCAGCTTCCTTCCTGCTTTCCATTCAGTGATAAAACTGAGGTATGGGACAGTTGTGTGTTCTGGTCCCTATGGAGCTGGGATCCAAACATGGAAGACTGCCTTGAAAGATGTGAGGAACATCACAAACACATCTGATGATAATTCTATCCTTATTTTTTAATAAATTCTCCAAGGAGCAATACCCATAGTGCTTTCCAACATTTCCCTTGTCCTATCAACAGTGACATAGAAAACTTAGACTTCAGGCACTGAATGCAAGGGACTATAAATCCCTAGATTTAGTCCAATTTCATCTGCCTCTGAACAGTTCAGGGTAGCTCCGCGTCTTATTCTAAATTGTCCTTACCTTACACTCCCTGACTCTCTTCTTCTTCTTGTCATGTTTTATATACTTATTGACTTTTGCAGAGCTTCCCGAGTAATTCTTCAAGGAAGATTGACTGATTTAAGGGGTTAGTCATCCTGCAGGTTAGTAAACATGACAGCTGGTTGAGGATTAACAGGAAATCATGAATAAAATCATTGGGATTGATAAGGGATTCTCAAGCAATTAAAGTCTTCTTGCAGAAAGTAAAATAGAAAAAAACCAAACAGTGAAGGTCAAAGGAGAAGGATGACCTACATGCTGACAATCACTGGGTCCTGAAACACAAGATGTACTGGCAGAGTTAGTGTGAGATGGTTAACAACAAGCGGATAAATGCTAGAGAGAGCTGCAGGCCAAGGTGTAGGAGACTTGGCAGAGCTGTGTAGGACTGGAATAGCTGTGGGACCAGCAGGTCAGTGCAGGGGCATGTCAACAGAGTGGTGTGAAGGTGCAGAGCAAGATTAAAATGAATTGGCAAACTGGTCTGGGGATGCCGTTTATTGCCTGCCCTGTGGTGCCAATGGTTGAGAAAATTGCAGGACAACACCACTCACTTCTCCAGATAAGAATTTGCTGATGCGATGCAGAGACCAGAGAGATGACTTCAGGTGACTTCCTCCCACTTCCCAATACCTCTATCTACTTCATCACTGTGATTGAGGTTTGCTGCCTACTAGCTGCTTCCTGCTTACTCTCTGGCTGTTTTCCCTTGTTACTAATCTCCTGCATGCAGCATCTTTCTGTTCTCTCTCTTAACCTCCAGCTCCTTCTCCTGTACTGTAAATCCCCACTGATGACTTTAGCATTTCAGGTATGAGGGACTCTGGCACTTTGTTTAATGAACTGGAAATGAATTGGAACCTACTAACTCTGGAGAGCCTGTACCAAGAGCCATCTGTTGTGAACTGCAAATGCCAATTGGTATTCAGGATGCTGAGCTCCAGTCTTACATGTGCTACCTGTCCCCTTGGTTGATTCCTGAGCTCCTGACAGCTTCTACTGTATGTCACAGTGAGGAACGTCAGGATCAGTCAGGAACATGTTTGGTTTGAAGGGAGGGAGCCTTGAGTCTCATATGGCTTCATGTTTGTTCTGTGGGTCAGAGCAAGGAATGCAGTGAGCCAAGGGATGTGTTTTAGAATACTCGTTGGAATGTATATGTTATCATAAGTTTTATAATCTTTTAATTTTAGTCTGGTGTCCTAGAGCTACAAGATTAAGGGGACATTGCAGCTTTCCTTTTATTTTTTATAAAGCCGATAGGAATTTATTTTAATATTATTGTTTGCCCATGCAGTAAAGCCTTTTAAAGGGCACATTTAGGTAATGTTTAAATCTTAGAGCTAGGAAGCAACAGAAAGGAAGCCCAAAACGCTGTTGCTCATGTTTGTGTTTTGTTAATTTTTAAGTAGTGTGGGTTTGCAGAATAGTTTGATTTATGGCCTTTGTTATAGAGGAATGTGTGGGAACACATTTAGAAGTCACACATAATCTTGCAGGCTGTGGGAGGGTTGTACAGCTACAAGGTTTCTGGGTTTCTTGATCTCAATAAGGTGTTATCTCAGGACTGAAGTACAGCACTATGTGAAGCTTATATGACTTCCTGTTGCCTAATCTTAGTGTTTTTCAGCTTTTCTCACTCCTCAGGAGCTTCCTTAGTTTCAGGTGTAATTGTGTTTAAGTTTATTAGCACTTTGTAAGAGATTTGGGCTCTGCCCTTTCCCCATCTATGGTTTAGTTCATCTGGAGGTTTCTGGAGCAGCCATTTCCACCTAGACAGAAGAGAGACTGCTTCATTCATTTTCATGTACGATTCCAAGAGCCCACCTCATACTTAGCAAATAAAAACATCTTAAATTGTAAAAAAAACAAAAAAAACCCAAAGTTTTATTTTTCTGCAACCATTAAGCAAGAATGAGCAGGTGATAAACTCTGAGTTTGAGCCGTGAGTAACAATGTGGGTATTAAACAGGATGAGTAGTTTAATTCAGCCTGTTCTCTTCCTTTTTAGAGTCTAACAGCCGACGAGCAGTGAGCAGAGGCTACCTGGGTGGATTGCTGAGGCTCTATCAAGACTGGCATCGCAATGATGTTTCCAACAACTACATCTATATTCGTAGGGGTCTCCTGCTCTGCCTGAAGCACATCACCAACATCCAGCTGGGCAGGGAGACTTTCCTTTTTTCCAAGGGTATGGAGATTCTCTTTACAAGTGTACAGGTAAATGGTGCTTTAGTAGCTAAGTGCGATAGATTAGGTAGTGTTGGGTTCTACCTCACAGTTCAGGAAATTCCATGGTTTTATCTTGAATTTATATAACACATCTATGAAAACTAAGCTAATGTTAAAATATATTTAATTTTTCACAGTTAGTACTTCAGAAAAGGTGAAAAGTTTCAGTTTAAAACTTAATTCCTACTGAGCCTGATGAGAATTGTAGTTCAAGCTTTTTAATGCCCTTTATTTCCCCCTTCTGCCCTGGGGATCCTGTTGTCTGCTGGTACTTCCTCTTCCAAAGAACAGTGCAGTATCTCCACAGCAGAGTTGCTTACGTGTTTCATGAGATGTTTTCTTTCAGGTATCCAGATGGATAATTCCACCAAATCAGTTTTTTACACACAAAAAAATGATTTAGCCAGACATTTGCTAATGAGAAACTTCCATTAACTGTTTTTCAGGAGTCCCCAGTTTTAATCTTGTGTGGGTTCATCAAGAAAGTTGATGTGGTCCTGAAGGTGGGATCTCTCTGAGGTATAGAAAGGGCAGGTTCAGAACAGTAACAGTTTCCTCCCACATGCTGCGTTAGCCTTGTTTGGAAAAGTTGCTTATAGAGAAATCTCATCTACGTGATTCCATGAGAAGTGTTTCCATTGTCATTCTTACTGACTAGTGCATCATCTCATTCAAGCACCATCACAGACAGAATGCAAAGCCTGCCCCTTCTCCTACAGAAAACCCACGGCGTTATGATCCAGTGTATTTGCTTCTTCACCTTTACCATCACTGTAATAAATAATTCTCCTGTGACTAAATGATAGTCTTACCAGCAGTAGAGAGTACGCTGGTAGAGTTGTCACTTCATTGTCCTCTTGAGGACTTGACCAGATTCTCAAGTGGCCAGAATCAGCAGATCTTTAACAGGAGTGTGGCCTCTGTTAATGAGAAGTCCTTGATCTGCAGAAGCTTGAATAGGGTGGATGGCAACAGCTGCTTGAGGGTAGATGTCAGCTTGTTCCCTCTCAAGAGCCTTCTATAGCCCATGTAGGTTTCTGTGCTAACATCTCCTGATAGCTCAGCCTGAGAGCAGTGCCATGGGAAGTGCAAGCATGGAGTCACCTTGGGTGAACAAACAGGAAATGGCACACTAAGACTCCAGTGAACATTGATAATACTAATCCTTCCAAAGGTTAGAAGTGTAGCGGAAATGACAGCTTCAGGGGCCTCCAGTTTGCTGTCTCCTACTGTGCGCTACCAGGGACATCATGGAAGGACAGTTACCAAGGTTAATAAATGCAAAGCTCAACGTTCCCTCACTACTTCTTTGGGATACTGTGAGTCTTAAAGTGCCTCTCCAAGACATGAAGTTCAGGAGGACTCTGGCAGCCCTCGGAGATCTCACTCGTGCTCTTCCCTTACTCTGTCCTGAGGTAGAGGCTGCTGCTGCTACTATCTGTAATTTTCATGATAGACAGAAAATGGGAAATGCATTCTCTTGAGAGGAATTTTATGCTGTAGAAGAGTAAAAGAGATGGAGAACAGGGCAAGGCAAATAACTTCTGCTTGGGAAAGCAATGACTCTTTTTGTCTGTAGACAGTATTTTAGTGCCTTTAGGAATTTGCTGGCTGTGGTGATTAGCCTTGACCAACCTCTGAGCAGCTAATGAGATTTTAAAGGTGTTAAAAGCTGCCTAGAAAAGTTCTGCTGAAACTATTTTATAATTTTTCTTTGCTTGTTTTAACAGCTTGCAGTGGAATTCCTATTTACAAGGCTGGTTTTAAACTGAAACCTCTCCAGCTGCTTATTGTATGGACTGACAGATAGCTGAAATGCCTGAGCTTTTAATAGCCCATAAGGCTGCGTCTTTACAGGAAGAGCGAATAGTTCATAGCCTGTCTCCTTCCATAGATTAGACGTGACTGCTACTTGAGAATTTAGAGATATTTTGAGTTTGGCTCCTACCTGGAAAGAAAAATAATTTTAGATAATGAAATCATTTGTGGAAAGGAAGCACTTTCTGCTCCCATTTCTTCTTTCAAACTTGGCTTAGACTTTCATGGCAGTTAAATGGTATATTCGCATTAGCAACTGGCTGGCTTTGTGCGCAGTGACAGGAAGTTGCCTACTCTGAGACAAGAAAACAGGTTTGCATTGCCTTTAAGAGACTGGTGCATGGAACATCAATTTGTTGTTTTATCCCTGTCTGATTTCTTAAGCTTGCCTGGTTTCTCTTCAGCCTTCCTGTACTAGGGTCTACTCTAAGATAATATTATTCACTTTATACTTCCCTGTAGTAACATCCATGTGTTTAAGTCCTGTCTTCACTGCTCTACTAAAACCAGAAGAGTTTTAGTAAACCAGAGTAAGATTGTTCAACAATGTCTACATGCAGCAACAGAATAACGATCCTCCCTTATCTTTCCTTTAACAAGCAAACAAAACCAACCAAACACCACCCGAATAAGTGAATAAATTGAAACAGTAGAAACAAGCAACACATTCTCCTTAGTGTTTGCTCTAAACATAATAAAACTTTCCTTGGAGATGCTTTCAAAATTGTCTTTTTTCTCCCCCTTGTTCCTAACAGGCAGAGATCTAGAAATACACATTAAGATTCTTGTAGTGACTATTGTAAGCATGTCAGCTTTGGCTGATTTTTCTAACCTCCCTATAGGAATCCTGGTTAATTCCACTGAATCTTCTAATGCTGCTCAATCATACATGAGAAAACAGAATGAAGCCCTGTATGACTAAAAATACAAAATCTCAATACAGACATTTTCCTATAATAAAGTACTTTAGGATCATAGAAATGTTTAGGTTGCAAAAGAACTGTTAAGATCATCAAGTCCAACTGTTTACCTAGCACTGCCCAGTCCACCACTAAAACCATGACTGTGATAGGCTGCTAACTGTATTTAACTCCTTTGACCACTACTCTTTGGGTTCAGCCATCCAGACTGTGTTTTAGCCAGCAAACAGTACATCCAAGCCATGACCAGGCAGTTTCTTTGGGAGAACACTGTGGGAAATGGTGTCAGAGGTTTTACTAAACTCTAGGTAGACACCATCCACTGCCTTTCACTCATCTACTGAGTAGGTCACCTTGTCATAGTAAGAGATCATATCAGTCATGCAGGACCTGCCTTTCAATAAACCCATGCTGACTGAGCCTGATCACCTTGTCCTGTACATGTCATGTGATGGCACTCAAGGTGATCTGCTCCATAACCTTCCCTGACACTGAGGAAGTTATTGACAGGCCTGTAGTTCCCCGATTCCTCCTTCTGTCTCTCCTCTGGGGGATTATGCATAATAGACAGGACAATTGTAAGGAACAACTCTCAATGTTGCTCTCCTTTGGTTCCTAGGACTGTTTATCTTGCAAAAATCTGGATCCTATCATAAACACCGCGACTCAGATTCTGAGGAAGTGCTACCCTAAGGAGCCTTTGCCTGTGGCGACAGTGAGAAGTTCCTATTCCTTCCCTCTTCCTGGGAATGCCAAGGCTGAACCTCCATGTGAGGGATCTGAAGGTAATTGACTGAAGGGTGAGTTCAGTAAGAGCATGACATAAGAATCAAACGTGGGATCTGAGGAAGGGGACTCTTGGCAGCCTTGTCCTGAGTTGCGCAGTTAAAATCTGATGGCTTAGAGTCTTACTCAGTAAGAGATGTAGTTTCATCTCAGTAAGAGATGAAACTACTCCCAGGTCTTCTCAGAGCCTGGAGAATGAGAGAAGAGTAAAAGGAGCAAGGAAAAGGGGGAAACCCCCAAATTCTTCTATTATCCATAAAATAATAAAACAAAGTGGGCAGGACAGAGGCTGGAGGTGCCATTGCTCCAACACAAGCACAGAGATAGAGGCACTGTGCTTGTGCATGGCTGTTTGGGGAGAGAAACACTGCCCTGCTTCTTTTTCAGTAAAGAATTACAGGAATTATCCTTTTTCCTTTCTAAAATAAAAGCAGATAACAATAACACTGCATGAGTGAAAGATGTGAACGCCTGCTGAAAAGCAGAACCTAAGCACAGGCACGATAGCCACACAACCCACAGAAAAGGAGAAACGGTAGACCCTGCGGTACACACAAGCAGTTTCTCTGTTGCTTTCAGTTTTGTATGGAAGATCCTCAAATAATATAACAATGATGGCAGTAAAACATCCTAGTCTAGATAACATAGATTAAGAGCATCCTGTAATACTATTGCAGCCAAGCAGAAAATCTCTGTATTGCTTTGTAATAGGAGTTGGATCCATATCATGGTGACATTTGTCATGGTTTTGAAAGGCAGCGCTTGAGTCCAAGAGAACAGAGCTTTAAATAGTGGGAGATTTAGTGCCAAATTCATTTCTATTAAATTAACAAATGGGATCTTTTTTAATCAGGGTTGTGGTGAGTTGTAGTTTGAAGGCATGTGGCACACTGAAGAGGTTGCACCTGTTTCTGTAGAGGGCCTGAGAGGGGTATTGGATTGAACGCCTTTGCCTCTTTTCTACTTCTGCAGGTGACTATGAAAGTGATGGAGAGGAAGAGGCTGAAAAAGACCTGGACAGTGAGGAAGAGGATAATAAGGAGGAAGTAGGTATATGAGCTATTTCCTTAATCATCCACATACTCAAAAGTAAACTTTTCATTGTCTGTTTTGACATCCTGATAAGCTGTCAAAACACACAATGTAGATATGCATGTGGTCCCACATAAATGCACTACACAAATAATAGAGGCTACTTGATTGAAGGAAAAGAGAAAGCATTGACTTTCATTGCAGAGAGTGTCCTCCATTTATCTTATTAATTGCCATGCTTGTCTCTCAGGATGGTGTGGGTTTGGTGGCTTCTCTGTTCCTATAGACAAACTGACCAGTGGGTACTGGAATCATGTGCGCAGTCAGGGATAAATGATGGAACTTTGATTCCTCCAGGTGTAGACCAGAAAAGGCACTTAGTGGAGAAAACAGAATTATCATCTAGAAAAGACTAACCCTTTTTTTCTTCCCATATCGAAGCATATTTGGGTTTTGCATCAATCCTAAGCAAAAGGTCAGTACTTGTAAGCCACAGCTGAGGCATTTGAACCTGTATTTCTTCTTCATTTGCTGCTGCACATAGACAAATAATAGAATGAATTATTCAATACTTTTCTGACTTCTCCCTTTGCACTCTTCCTGCTATGATGTAACTTGCAAAAAAACCTTCTGCCAGCTGAGGATGAGTGTGCAAATGTTTTTGTTGTGAAAATACACAAAAGCATATACGCACATGTGAGGTGGTGAATGCTCCTAATAGGTCTTCGCCACATAGAGTGGTTTGAGAAGGCATATTAAAGAAATGGAGTTGCAAACACAGTCTAATTAGATATGATTGAGACTTTGTGGAAGGGCATTTTCATTACTTGCCTTGTCTTTTTCTGCTCAAGTATTAAATTGATGTCACTCAATGAAGAAAATGGAGCTAAGAGAAAAAATATCGTATTAGCTCAGTGTCCTAACTTGCCCCTGTCTGTCTGATTTTAGCTGAATGCTACAGCTTGTCAAGATGCTCATTAAGGATAAGGTTCATAGTGAATTTATCTTCTTCTTTAATTAGTTATTCATTCAAAAAGAGATTCTATAGTCTTATATGTTTCTGAACTATTTCATTATTCATAATATTTTACCAAGTAGATGTGATCATCAGGTTTGTTTTTATTTTTTGCCTAAGAGCTTGCTCTGAGTATGAGTTTTAAGTACTGTTTGTCTGGCATACTGGTCATACATCTCTTGTGACAAATCTTCCTAAAGGGAAAGCAATCAGGGAATGGATAATGAACTTTCAGTTTACTTTTTTTGTACGAGCTATCATTTGCACAATATTTCCTGGCGTTGATGTGATGTACAAACATTTTCACAGCTACATAACACATATCTATGCATCCTAGTAATAGCAACCAAACTTAAACTTGGCTCGACGCTTCCATCAGTAACTGTTCAGACAGTTCCATGAAAATCAAAATCATTACATCAACCATTTAGCCTTCCCAACCCAAATCTTCAGCCAGCTTGAAGCTGCTCATCATCATTACGCTGTCTGTGGCAAATCCTTTAAACTGACCTCATACTTCATGCAGCTCTTCACTGCTGTTTTCAACAGCATTTCAAACTCTGCTTTGCAATACAAGTGTGGCTCAGGATTTGAAATCTCATGGACACTTTTGCATTTGGGCAATTTTATCATTTTTTCTTTTGATAACAGCTTCAGAAATGAGTCTATCATGAGCAAATTGCTTCTTTGCTGGCATTTGGTGGGACATACTTACTAAAGACATGTTAAATTATTTGAATAATGATATAGAGTAATGCCCCCTCCTCAGTACCGTGTCTCCATCCTTCTCTCTCGCCCTATCTTTTCCTCATTTCTTATGCAATGGCTGAATGCTGACACAGTTCAGTTTCGGTTCTTTTAGTGGATATGGAGGAGTTTGCACAGTTGCCTCTGACTGTGAAAGTTTCATATATGGTTCTTTTCCCTGATTCACTGATGGTTGAGATCTAAAAAGCTTTTTTTCATATAAAAATATCAAGGAAGTTGGAGAGTAAAGAAGATGAATTGGGCAACAGTTTCACAGATTTTTATAAGCAGCTTTAAGATATAAAAATAAAATATAAGCAATTGGTGCCTATAAGTTCAATTATATGGATCTGGGCCTTTCAGTTTGATTGACAGGCACTCAGAGAAACCATGTGGTTGTCTAAATGAGAAGTAGAAGTGTCAAGCTTTCTAATTTGGCTGGTGGTCTGTGAAGACAATTTTGGCACTAATATACTTGGAGGATTTTTTTGCTAAATAGATATTTGATTATCTTTTTCTTTGAATAAGAATATTACCAATTACATTGAGGACCTGTGCCTACTGTTTTACACAACATAAGCAAGGGAATGGATGATATGCTATGATGCAACTATGATATAACTAGCAATTGTTGGTTATTTTGAAATCTCCCAAGCTGAGCTGCTTATAAGAAGGTTCAACTTTCAGATGCTGTTAGAAGCCATCTTTCCATGGTATGTCTATTTAGGTCCTCAAATACCAAAACATCAGATTCCTCTTTTTCATGATGTAGTCTTTCCTCTTGTGCCTCTATTTTCCTTTCCATAAAATGACTTTAACAGTTATAAGACTCATTAAATGAGTATGATGTTATTAGAAAGCAAGGCTGTTATGCAGAATATCACTTCAACAGTTACCTTGTGGGGCTGGTTTAATATACATCCTTTTCTAATTCTGTATTTGTAGGATTATGACTTGGAGACAGATGTGAACAAACTGAGGTCAAAGGCAGCCCTTGACCGACCAGAGGAAGAGCTTGGACAATACAAAGCAATGTGTCCAGAACTTTCCCATAATTTTCAGGTACTATCATAATGTGGTTTCCTTTATTTCTGAATATTCAAGAGTTTAAGAAATACTTGAAAGGGAGTACTGACAAGAGGTAACTAGATGAGGCTACTGCAAAAGGAACACTATAGATATCTTACAGGACTAGAAAACCAAAGATTAAGACTTTTTGCTCTAGTTTACTGATGGGAATCAAGAGTGATAGAAATTGAATGATGCTGTTTGGTGCATATTTGGCTGCGTATGGATTAACAAAGCGCTATTGAATCAATTGCCACATGAGAGACCTGTCAGGTAATAATTTGTACCCTTGCTGGCAATTCCAACAGCAATATCAAAATCAGAATGAGATGTGGAAAATAAATACTGTCAACTAGTGTTTTGAAGGAAGTGATGGAGAAGACTGCACTGCCACTGAGCGAAATGCTGAGTTCTAACCATTGTTATATTGCAGTCTGGGACAAGAAATGCACTCATTACAAGTCTTGAAATTTAGGAGACCTGAAAACCATGATTCAAATATGAATCTGTAAAGGATCACTGGCTTAATATATCTCCTGTACACACAATGCTATGACATTTATTATGACCATAAGTAGCCAGACGTGATCAAATTATACTCTTGCATGAAGGTGGGATGGAGTTTTGCATGACAAATTTGCCTCTTTTGCCCTGCTGTAACATTTTATATTTAAAGAAAAAAATGCCTTGCAAATTATCTTCCCTGATTTGTTAGAACTATCGGTTTTGGTTGGAGCTGACTCACTCCGATGACTCAGTCTGATCCTTTTAGTTTCTGAGGACTACTGTTGAAACAGTTTTGCGGATAGAGAAATTCTGGCAGGTGGTCCATGGGCTGATTTTACTCTGTCTTATTGGATGAGTACAATTTTGGGAGGCTTGTAAATATTTGCTCTTCCTTCCTTGAAAGGTTTCCTCTAGAAGGAAGCACAATCTGTCTTCAGTTTCTTTTAATTTCTTCTGCTTTTTAAATTTAAAGGAGCTTGAAACAGAACCTGAGGAAAAGAAGAGCTTGGAGGACAGAACCGAGAGTCTTCTCTCTGCTCCCTCTCATTCCATTCCAAATGCTACTTCTGTGAAACATCCAAACTGCAGATTGAGAAACCAAAGTGTCACAGAGATGGGACCGGATCCAGGGGAAAAGGATTTCAAAGTCCCACTGCAGAGCTGGACAAAGAAGGAGATATGCAGATGGGATCAGACTGATGAAAAGAGAGACGTTGCAGAAACAGCTCAAGATGCAGACTCCTGTGAAGATCCAACCAGGAATCATGTGCTTATTTTACGCCCCCTCCCAAAAGATCCTGCTTGGTACAAAAAAACATTTTACCCTGAATGTGAGGCCTTGATCAATTCTAGTGCTGGAGGGAGCCCGGATTGCTCAGACATAGTGACAAACCTTCTGGAGAAACACCAAGGAGATATCCCATTCCACAGCCCTCACTTTTACATAGCGAGGGCCAAATGTGTTAAGTCCATACCAGACTACAAAGACTTGGCATTCCCTGATTTCTGGGGTCACCAGCCACCTCCTTACAGCAAGCCCATGTTGGAGCGCAAGTATGGGGTTCAAAGGTGATTGTGCTTTAATATGATTACCATACAGGATTAGGAATTGGCAAACCTGTTTCCTGTCTCTGACATGCATTTTCCATGTGTCAGTGGATGAGTTGTGATCTGTCTGTGCTTTCTTTATCTCGTAGGTCAAGGTGGTAGTAGCAATCTTGGAGCGAGATTTTTATGGCTTCTGTGAATCCGTATTCCAAACCGTTACTGATTAAACTAGTTATTGATAAATATATCAATGTATATGATGGAAATCTGAGCTGTTCAAAGCTCTAATACAGATTTACTAGTAGCTTTTCCTTAACGTAAGTAGCCCAAGAGCCAGAATAAGCTATGAATCTGTGACCTTGATAGAACACAAATGAGGACAAGTTCATATTAGAGATGGAGAAGACTCCTTTTAGGATATGTTTTTGCCTTTAGTCTTGCTCTTAATCCAGTCACCTTTAGCAACATTGGGTCCCATCTGGCTCTCTGAGGACAAATCCTTCCTATCCTCTTGGAGCTGTGTGTCTGTCAGGTTGCTTTCTGGAATTTCCCTGGTCTGCCTTTCTGCTGCTGTGTCCCTTCTTGCTGTGCCTCTCACTCTCTGCTCACTCCATGGGGTCCTCCAGAATCTTCTCCTCCTTCCCTAGCATGTGCTTCAGCTTCTGGAAGTCTGTCATGAGCCAGAGAGCTGCAGTGGGGCAAGGTAAGCGAGCTGCTCTCCCTCCCTGCTGCCCAGCTTACTAGGAGAAGACAGCATATACAGCATGCAACATGCAGAAAGCAATCAAACCAGATCTCCCCTCTGCCATACTGCTAGAGACTACTGGTTTTTCCATGTTGTTTCAGATTTTCAGGTGAGGGGAAAGCTGTGTTTTGAAGCTGTACTGGGAGAGAAAGCTCCACTTATAATAGCTTCATCTGCTCCATGCATGGCTGTGTACAGTGACTTCACATTCCTTTTCAGTGGTATAAGGAATTACTAGCAGATACCACAGAGACTGGATTCTGTATTAAACTTTAAATTTGATCAACGCTAATCAAATGGCATTTGTGAAAACCACTAATTCCTGACCTCTAGAGAGATAATGATTCTTTCTGCAGCAAATACAAAAGCTGAAAATCTTATTTTAGAGGCAAAATCACTCTACCATCTTCTCCTTGCACTGTTGCTCTAAAAGCATTTCTTTTATGACCATAATAACATGTGTAACCATACAGCTAAAATGGGACTAATCATACCATGCTTCAGGGCATAACATGATTGCTGCAAAGGTCAGGAAGAAAATCTGGTATTCCACATTTGATCATCTTCAGGGATCAGAGAGCTTCTGTTTAATAATGAGTAGAAATTAGCTTGATTTAGAGTCAAAATTCACTGTAAGACAGACTAGTAAGTTTATATGTTATGGCAGATATTTCCTCACAGGGCAAGGCTGGTCATTTGGGAGATTGGCATTGACTGAGAAGAACTGGGGATAAGTCAAACTTGACAGAATACTCTAAAGAATAGAAAATGTACAGAATTAAATCCAAAAGGCAACATGTAATGAGAACGGAGCAGGAGATTTCTCATGGTAAAAGAACAACAACCAAAACCAACAACAACAAAAAACCAACAAATGAAGCTCACCTGGAATTAGCACATGGAAGTCCTCTTTTTTACCAGTCCTTCAAAAGAATTGCCTAAGCCTCTTCATATTTCTTTTACAAGATTATCCTGTACTGAGATTTCTCACAGCATCATTACAATTCACCCTTTTCTTCTGTTTTTTCCTAGGGACAAAGTACTAGATGATGTTCGCCGCTTAATCCAGCCAGGTGATGTGATAGGCAGAACTGTTTTTGACTTAGATGAGCCCAGGTGAGTAACTCAGATTGAATACTGTAGCCAGGGGCACTGTCAGTGCTGGGTTAGGTAGTGAGCTCAGTTCATCTGTTCAGCCCTGATAAAAGTACAGAAGAAATAACCTAGGAGATAAAAGCCCAACAGGAAAAATATACAGGATGAGTAGATCCTTGTGTGTGGCTCTGGGAAAAGGATTTGTTGTAGAAGTCACTGGAGCAAGATAACCTTGAAACTTTTTAGACAGAACAAGAAAATCTACACCCTAAAGGGACTGTATGGTGCCCCTGGATATGTCTGCACTTGTATGTAGGGATCTGGAGCAGAAGCATGCAGGCAGATGCTGGGAACCATACCTATGCATTCAGATGCAGGTCTCCCTGCACCCTGAAACAGCATTTCCTACTGTGACTGCACTTCAGTGTCTGTACAGCCAGTGTCCTGGGCTGTAGATGTACACTAAGCACTTATAAAAGGCTTCTGAACATCATGCATCCAGCCTTGTGAACAGTTTCAAGTGCTCAACTATGGCTGGAAATTGTGGTCCTTGAGAAGATGCAGCAGAGGGCAGCTGACAGGGTCCCAAATAGGAAGAAATTGCATTCAGAGGAAGGATGAATGACTTGGAGAACAGTGTTTAGAGGAAAAAGGTGAAGGACATTTTGAGGTAGGAGAAAGTTGTGAAGTTGCTCAAGATGAATTTAACGGTTTCTAAGCTCTAGAAGGAAAATATACAGATAAGTAAATGTATAGGAATTGTATAAAGAGTAAATCTATAATAATTGTATAAAAATGCCTTGTGCAATTAATAAGCTAATGGAAATAATTCAGTAGGGAAGGTAACTGGAATAAAGAAATTAAATATGAACTGGGGCAAAAGGGAGAACTGGGAAATGAAAAGAAGATGCTATTCAGAATCACTAAGCAAGAGTAGAGAATGCTGCATTGGATAGGATGATTATGGATTTGCTCACTTCTTGTTATTCTGAGAGTCTTGCTCGTTAAAAATATTATATATATTTAAAAGCCTGTCTATTGAAACAACCTGCTATAGTTATCCTTGTTTTGATTTACTGCAGTCACTCAAGCCCGGCTGCTCCAGGCTGCCTGACATTCTTCTCCAAGTTTGAATCGGGAAACCTTCGCAAAGCCATCCAAGTGCGTGAGTAAGTACGCCTGTGGCAGCCGCATCCCATCCTGCCTTACCACTGTGACCACAGCATGAAACTGGAGTTCTCCTGGGTTTGGACAGGGCTGGCCAGAGGAGCAGGTTATATGACACAATGCCTTCCAACACCTAGATGTCATGAAGGTACCAGGAGTGAGAAAACAGCTCAAAATGCTTTGATATGACTAACATAGTGAGAGTATTCAATGATGCATCTGGGTACTGCTAGTTTGATGATGTTGTTTGGCTCTCATGGGGTATTAGAGAATGTGATTGTCTAGCCTGCTGTCCTCAGACTCGAGATGTTCATTGCCACCATCTTTTCTGGTCTTCCTTTACAGGTTTGAATATGACTTAATTATGAACGCAGATGTGAACAGCAACCAGCAGCACCAGTGGTTCTACTTTGAAGTCCGTGGCATGAAATTAGCAGTTCCTTATCGCTTCAACATTATCAACTGTGAGAAGTTCAACAGCCAATTTAATTATGGTATGAGTCTTTGGGGAATTGCAGTGGTCTTCTCTTCACAGGGATATCCTTTTAATGCTCCAAAGGTTTTGAACTTTCCATGTCTCTAGGTATAAGGGAGGTTGTAAATTTAATCTTATCTGCCCTGAAATCCACTGAAAGAGTTGCTTTAGGTTTGTCAAAGGACCTTTCTTTATCCTTAGGAGGACTGAGGTGTCAGCTGAACATTGAGACCTGGAGAGGATTTGTGGGGAAAAAATTGTCATTGTTCTGTGTTTAGGGACTGGAACGGAGGAAGAATGCCATTGGGGTTGGGAGAGCGGAAATAAGACAATCTGTTGGAACTGAATGAGCAGCATAGGATTGGAAAGTGCTTCTAAGATTTAAATAAATGTAGGTAATCCTCAAACAAATATTTCTGATCCTTTGGGCTTATCCAGAAAAATGTCTCTGCCTTCAGACCTGCTGAGACTTCTGCTGATATTAATGATTAAAAGAAAGATTCTGTTCCTTGTTGTCTTTGAGCTGCTGTTGTAGTCTGTGGTTCAGGGGGAAGGCAGCATTGCTCAGAAACAGGCAGGGCAAGTCTGAGCTTTCAATGCCCATTTTAGAAGAGAAATTATTTCTTCTGCATGGGTTGAATTCTTAGCCGGTATAAGCTGCTTTTTCATTTGTTTCCATGGAGCTGAGTTAATTTACACCAGCTCTAGACCCAACTCAGAATGTTTAATAAACCCCTAATATCAGACTTTGCATTCCTCCGGAGCCCTGTGGATACAGGCTTTGCCATCACTAGGAGAAGTCTCTCAGGATCAATGTACCTAAAACAAATAGCCCTAGGAGCTGGAATGATTTGTCACTTGTATTAGTGAAACTGGTTGGATGAGTGGCATAATGAATTATAAATCACTTGCTCTTTAACCCCAAGGACTGGAGTTCAAGTGCTCATATGGATCCCAAATCAGAATGATTTTTTTTCCCTGTAATATTATTCTACTTCCCTGAATCACAAACCAATTCAGTGTGGTGTGTCTGGAATTTTGACATCCTACTGAAAAACCCCAATGCAACCTCTGGTACAGCCACCAGCAGCTTCATAGCTAGAGATTCTGGCTATTATTGTAGCAGCATATAATTAGTTTGGGTTGGAAGCGACCTTAAAGATCACCTAGATCCAACCCCCTTTGCCATGGGCAGGGACAC
>JANHGB010015490.1:0-23649 GCA_026283785.1 Coracopsis vasa | reverse complement strand
CATTATCATATAGAACACAGCTGGCAGATAGATTTAAAGAGACAGGGAAGAAGCTGAGGAAATGGCAGCTTTTGTGGTCCTGCGAGATCCTAAGAGATAAAGTGAGCTGCAAGCTGTGAACAAGAAGAGGGAGTAGAGAAAGCCTGCAAGAAAATAGCCACAGATGGAAGCACGGGAAAGAAGTCTGCTATAAACAGGGAAATCTGCCCGGTAGCCTGTTCTACCATACCCACATCTGTAAGACAGACAGAGGAGAGTTTGTAATTGTTATCCTATATGCTTGAGCTGGGCATCTGCTGGCTGCAGAGCTCTGCTGACCATTCTTCCAGGGGAAGGATTTCATCTCCAGTCTGTATGCGTGTCAACTCTGCTGTAACACAAGTGGACAGCTCCATCTAGAGGGCAAATATTCCCTCAGCTGTTAAAATGGTATAATTGAGACTCTAATGTTTTTTATTTATCCACAGGTCAGCATGTACTCAAGATAGCACTCCAAGCTTGGCAGGGATTTCCATTAGAAGGGAGCAAGCCTCAGCTCCCTCACCTTCTGCAAGGCCTGAGCAGCTGAAAATAAACCCAAGCTTTCCCTAAAACCTCTTTCTTTGAATGCTCTCCAACACTAAGCCTGCCAGATGGATTTTGTGGCACCCATAAAATGTCACAGATTGAAGGCTACTCTCATTCTGGTGAAGAGAATGGGTCCCAAAAGTAAAGGGTTCATGAACTCCTTACCACTAGTGTCTTGTAAGAAATAGATGGCCAAAGTATTTCTCACTAATATACTGATAAACATATCCATATTCAGTAGCAAACAGAGCATCAATAGTTAATACGAAGTTAAATAAATGTTTTTAAATGGTAAGACTATCAAAAAGGATGTTTACAATCTTTTCTGTTGCAAGACTTTCTCTACTAAACAAAGAACAAAGTACAGGGGGATTTAATGCGCCTTCAGCAAGTTTGCCAACAACACCAAGCTGTCTGGTGCAGTCAACATGCTGGAGGGAACTGATGCCATCCAGAGGGACCTTGACAGGCTGGAGAGGTGGGCCAGCACAAACCTCATGAAGTTCAACCAAGCAAAGTGCAAGGTTGGGGCAACCCCAAGCACAACTATAGGCTGGACAGAGAATGGATTAAGAGCAGTCCTGCAATGAAAGACATGGGGGTGTTGGTTGGCAAGAAGCTCAACATGACCCAGCAATGTGCACTTGCAGCCCAGAAAGCCAAAGGAGTGTGGCCAGCAGGTCAAGGGAGGTGGTTCTCTCCCTCTACTCTGCTCTTGTGAGATCCCACTTGGAGCTCTGCATCCAGATCTGGGGCTTCCAACATAAGAAAGGCACAGACCTGTTGAAGCGAGTCCACAGAAGGGCCACGAAATTTATCAGAGGGCTGGAGCACCACTCATATAAAGATAGAGTTGGGGTTGTTCAGCCTGGAGAAGAGAAGGCTATGGGGAGATCCTAGAGCAGCCTTCTAGTACCTAAAGGAGGCCTACAAGAAAGCTAGAGAGGAACTTTTTACAAGGGCAAGTAGTAATAGGACAAGAGGGAATGTCTTTAAACTGAAAGATTTAGATTACATATCAGGAACAAGTTCTTCACAGTGAGGCTGGTGAGACACTGGAACAGCTTGTCCAGAGAAGCTGTGGCTGCCCCGTACCTGATAGTGCTCAAAGCCAGGTTGGACAGGGCTTTGAGCAACCTGGTCTAGTGGAAAGTGTCCCTGTCCATGGCAGGGAGTCGGAACAAGATGATCTTTAAGGTCCCTTCTAACCCAAACCAGCCTATGATTCTATGATTCTATGATTCTATGATTCTATTCTTTTCTAACAACTGATGGAACAAATATCTCCAGCAACATACTAAATCATGTTAAGAAGCCTGAAAGCACCAAATCACACACATTAAAACTGATAAGCAAGTCTAACTGCATCCTCTTCATTGCTGGGATGTGGGCTCTGTGCCAAGCTATTCTCACAGAAAAGCTCCTCTTCTACACTGATCAGGAATAAAAAAAAAGCCTTTGAGTGGATGTCTCTGAACTCCCCTTTCTCTCAGTCACAGGCCAAAACATGTACCACAATGTAATTTTTTTAAAGCTTCATTCAACTGCAGCTTTATTGTACTTCTGTAAGGGCTTATTCAAATAGGCAATCAGTTATATCAATATTGTTCTTCCCGTTCACTGTTTTTCAGGCTGACAGGGTATGTATCACCAAATATGCACTTTTTATAAATCAACATATTTAGATTCAGACAAGCTGTGTATCTGAGCAACAGCACAGCAAGGAGAGACTGTTGTCTATGCATTACATTTTCTCAGATTACTCATTTATTATACAATGGCATTCTAAATTTTACCCATCACATTCTCCTGGTGATTTTTCAGTGAGGGAGAAACTTTTATTAAACAAGTTTACCTTTTTCATAATGATGCATTCTGCAAGTTAGGTATAAGCAGCTAACGTGAACCAATGTAAGATTAAAACTGCCTAGCTGATTACTGTAAGCAAGACATATTTGTCGGGAAAAAAGAAGAGATGAATGCTCCTTTTCCTATGAAGTTCAATTGCAGACCTGGCTACTCATTTCTTAACATGTTCTCTTTCTTTGTTTTACTCATTAAATATGTATTTTTGCAATAAGAATACAAAGCTAAATAAACAGAAGTAGAGGCAACAGATTCTGTAGTTCAAGGTTTGGGGATTTTGTAATGGGCATATATTTATGAAGCATTGGGATTTTTTAAGGGTTTCATTGCTTAAAACAACACTAGCAAACTACACAGTAATTTCTTCCCTGACTTTTTCCTGCTTTAGGAAGTCAGATCCAATTCACCTTTATTCAATACAAAATTAGTTGCAGTGATGAGTCATATTTTTATGGTAGCAAAGAATATAAGATACATGTCTATTTATGTAGCATCTGTATAACAGCGTATTTGACATTTTTTAAGGTCTCTTCCAACAGAAGTGCAAGAGCATGGATGAAAAGCAAGCTCAATAGTGGCAAAGAAAGAGCCCTGTAGACTCTCACATGTGTTTGCAAACACATACACATATTATTCAATGGCACTGTATCTGTATAAACAGCCATAGTTAAGAGTTGAGTATCAATCAAATAGAAGCACTGGAGCTAACCTCCAAGCAGCTCTATTGATTAACAATCACTTATGCTCAAAGAAAATCCCACCTTGCAAGTTCAGCTTCATCCCTTGGCTTCAGACCCAGGACAGATCAGTCCTCGAGCAAGTCCTGCCTCTTTGCAGTGTCTGGCTTTGCAGTGTCCGGCACTAATTGAAATCAATGTCCCAAAAAACAGAGGGCTAGGTGTCCACAGAAGTGGCACATTAGTGTACTTCTGAAAGATACCCCACAGTCCCAGTCTTTACTTGGGTGGTCCAAAACTGAAGAAGATAGAAGTGATTGTCAACAGACTCATTATTTCAGTGAGTTTTTGGAGGCAGTCTTTTTCTGAAAATTTGAATTAATCTAATCGGATAAAAGAGAAGAATAGCTTAGATCAAGGGACAGTACTCAGAAAGGTGAATAAAGTATGGAGGACTAGGTAACATGTGGAAAGATGGAAAAGATAGTCTATTATGGCATATATCTAAAGAAGTGGCATAAGCTACAGGTAGTTTACAAAAATTTAACATAGCCTTCTCTATGTGTTAGGAACATACACAACACACAATATGTTACCTTATCTGTGATATTTAGAATGGTTTATCCTTTTCTTACTCTATCTGAAAATGGTAGAATATGTGAACAGTGACTTCCGGAAACTGAACTACAGAAGTATCCATGAGTGCAATCCTAAAACTTCAAATGCCGAAATCAGAACTAGACTGAGATCATTTCAGTCACTGTAGATCAATGTTCCTGGTCTAAATTAGTCAGCTGCCTGTTATGCAAGATCATCCTCCCTGCTAGTCATTCTCACAGGGTATTTACAGAACACTATATGGGAATGGTGAGAATCTGAGTGAAGGCACTACCAGGAGGAGGCTACTTAAAAAAGAATATACTGCATGCATTTTCAGGCAGACATTTAAGCAGACATTTCTATAAAGTATTTGCTTCTTCACATTCCATTATCTATGCACACATACATACCTATATACACACATGCATACACTGTATTTACATGTCATTGCAGGTAACATGGGAAAGAAGGAATACATAAATATGTTTAAAAAAATCTTTCTAGGGCATGAATTATTTTGTTACTTAGGGATATCACAGGCTTACTTGGAAATAGCTTTCAAAATGCAGCTTTTGGAGAAGAGCATTTCACAAATCAAAGTGATTCTCTCAAAGCTTACATTGGCATGATTAACATTTACTGGAGTAGGAGGAAGAGGGAAAAAGAAATCAGGGAAATTTGGGGTTGTATCATCCCAATAGAGTTAAACCTTTCCTCTTTCAGGTGTTTGATTCAATGTCCTGAACAAGTTGTAAACCATCTCATTATAAAGATCATAACCAAATGTACTCAAGATATTTTAGCAGAATGATCTGTTGCTCTTCTGCTCCCTAGCTTGCATTATCATTTCCTTACCCTAGCTGGTTTGGGGTTGAGATACAGTTTCACCTGTATGCAATAATTCCTGCCTGCTTAACTCTTCCTAAAAGACTCCTTTTTGGAAAAAAAAAAAAAAAAATCATAACAAGTGACGCGAACATAAGGAGGACTAGCTCAAAAAACCTCTCTATATTTTGCTGCTGACATTTTATGACAGCAATGCTCTGTGCACAGAATTATCTCAATTACTCTTCTACCGATACATTCCTAAACAAGCCAGGGAAGAGAAGTGGTATTCTGATTTTTCATCATTAGTTTTACTGTGTTTTTATTAAGAGGTATAGTGCCTGAATTAAAAGAAATTTGGATTCATTTTATTTACACAGAATACAATCTGCTCTGCCCTGATTCAAGGTCCATCTCACTTGCTAAGGCACAGGACAGGAAACTGGGATTGTTGAACCAAGTGAAAAGTTAGGCTACTTTTGTTTGATAAATAGAACTTTTCAGTAGCACTTGACCAAAAATGAAGGAGCTTCAGCAAAGCCCGCCAAACTCCAAATGGACTGTCTGATGATTTGGCACAACTTGAGATAACTCTGAAAGCAAGTACGGCCAAATTAGTACTTGCATTCAGTTAAAATGAAATGGACTATAATATAAATAGATCAAAATTGGGCCCAGATACTGCAATTCACTATGCAGGCAGACTGTCAAGTGCAGAATCAGCACGTTGGTGAGCAGAAATCTAATGAGGAAAACCTCTAAAACCCAAATTTGCTAGAAGAAAAAGAAATTAAATACTGCACATAACTAGAAATATTTGCTAAATACCAAAGACGTTAATAAACAATTTAAGAGCAATTACTTCCAGTCTGTAAATGATTCTCTTAATGTAATGAAAAGAATTTCATGCAACAATGTGTCAAGCTGCTTTAGAAAAAGCCCTAAAATAAGCCTGACAACTATGTTTATCGACAGCAAAACAAGTGTTTTAATAAGAATTAACCAGTCCAAGATGTGGTGCATTTCCTGAGCACAACACAAGTGACAGAGAATTTTGAAAGAAGACTAAAGATGAGAGTGAAGGAGCGAAAGGTTAAACATCCAGATCTCAGAAAGAAAGGAGTCTTTAAATGCTGGGCTTTTTTGAGAATTGCAGCCTACAATACAGTTCATGTTTGCTCTGAATTAAGGGGAGAAAAGGAAAAATAAGCAGTTTGGTATTCTTAAAGAACCAGCTTTATAGAGAAACCTATTTACGTTAACATGATAGATTGCATCATGTTATATAAATAAAACCTTATACTGTGACAGAAGGATCTGCTAGGAAAGTCAGAAATTCTATTGAAAGAGATGCTGTGAAAAATCTGCAAACCTGAACACTAAGAAAGAAAATGAAACAAAGAAAACAGAACAGGTTTCTAGACATTTTACAGATAAAAAATATGTACAAATAATAAAGGAACAACAACAACAACAACAAGCCTTACCATGATGTTTGCACAACTGTGCGTCTGTAGCCCATGCTATAAATGTGAATACCTCCTATTCCCATCATCTCAGCCCCTCTAGTGGCCAGTACCTGAAGATCTTTCCTTCAGGAGGGACACGATCTGTGAGTATGTACCATTTGCTGCTGCTCCTGTATCGCGTCAGAGATTTTTTTCCTTAACTGTGTGATTTTTTTCTGGAGATATAACTTGTCACCTTTTATTAGCATTTTTGTCAGTGCTGCTGTTGCGTGCATACATTTAATTGCTAAGCAACAAAGAGTAAGCTCTGCACAGCACATTCAATTACTGCATTCCCGGTGCCATGCATTGTTACTAGTGCACTTACATAATATGAAATACAGAAAAAAAAAAAAGGTAAAAAATATTTGTTTCTGTTTCCATAGCATCTAGAAGCCACAGTCTGGAACCAGGCTTCACCATGCTAGCCAGCAGACGGAGAGCTAACAACTGAAGGTGAAAACAAGTGAAATGATACAAAGTATAGAAAAGTTAAAAGTGGACCTGAGTTTCAGCATCTGCACAGGTCAAGAGGCTAAATTTAAGGCTCAGAGGTGACTACTCACCTACAGGTAGACAGTCCTGGTTGATGCTGGGGAACTATTTCTGTGGCTAAAATTCCTCAAATACCTGAGGCACTTGTAAGTATGGTGGCCTCAGGGCACTGTTTGAGAAGGGAGGTTGGACTAGATGACCTTTGGTGGTCCCTTCCAATCTCAACCATTCTGTGAAAGCAGTAACACCTTGCAAAAGCTTATCAGCTTGGAAGAAGAGATACATCTACACTGTATCAAGAAATAATCTCTTCCCTTTCCTCTTTAAGGTGCAGAAAAAACAGGGCAGGCAACATTTTCTTGCCAAAAATTACAATTCACTGTCTACTTTTCCTATCCAAATGCACATTTACCCCTGCAATTGAAGGGTGCTGCCTCCAAAATCTAAGCTTGGCATGCACATGGATTATTTGAGTTTATCATAAAAGAGACTGCAATTCTATCTCCATTTATTGAAGAACAGCTATGTTTACCAAAGACTTCTCTTTACTCCTGAAATGTAAAAGGACAGCGATCCATACTTGCCCTTGGCATGATTACTAGCAATTTATACCCATCACAGTAAGCACTGCATTTCTAAATAGCACCTTATCTGTAATATTCAGCATGAACAGCAGCTTGGAAAATGAAGCCATTATTGTGTAGGTGTACAAATTTGCACAACCACTTATACGTCTTATCAGTCAGATGGGAATTAAGGTATTGGGTCTGACTCTTGCTGTATCCCTTTGACATCCCCCAAGTAGCCCAAATAAGGATGCAAGCTGGCTGCAAAGAATCGGTTGGGAAGACCCCCAAAGTTTATTTCAGGATACTATACACCAAGAATTATAGCAGATATACTTTAAGACAGGTATCTGGTCTATCAGTCTCAAGAACCAAGAGGAACACCAGGAAAATAAGCAGTCACTATTAAATCATGGACAGTCATACACACTGTCCTGCCGAACAGCACCAATATTTCATCTGGGTTCCAACATCTTTACATACAAAGTAACTGAACTTCAATAGTAGCTAATGAGTCCAGTTTCTTTTGGAGGTGCTGAGATGTGGGCTGTGGTTGTGTTCTGGGCACACCATCCTTTACATTCCCATGGGAAGACCAAACACCATTCTTCTAAACGAACCACGGCAGGACTCCACAAAGAACATTATCAAAATCCTAAGCTAATTAATTAAAACAGTACTTAATCATACAAAGTGCTTCTGCATTCAGCTACTCAAAACACTAACTACTTAACCCCTGAAATACCTTTGTGAATATGTTATTTTTATTGTTATTTCATAAGACGGGAGATGGATGCTTGGAGAGACTATATATTTCCAGGAACTACAGAGTCAAATCCTGTAGCCTCTTGATCTAAAACAGATGCCAGGGAACCAGCTGCCAATTGGGAGATCCCGCTCCTGCCTCTTCGGTGACTTTGTACAGACTCAGTACAGAATTGAGACAGAGATTAGTGAAATAAATACAGAAGAAAATGTCAGATTTTCCAGCTAGTAGAAGATGCTTAGTGATTTTCTTATGATCCAGAGTCCCACGGCTCTTGGAATAAGGGTACCACAAAAGGTAGCACAGAAAATAAGTCTCACATCACTGGCTTTCAATATAGAAACTTTGAAAACCCACTGAATGAGATAAATTAATGGCATACTACATTAGAGGTTTTGTCTTGATAACAGTAAGAACTTAATCTTTTCTTTTATCATTTAACATCCTAGCATTCAAAAACCACTAAATGAATAGGTGTGCTTCTACATTTCATAACACATAGCTCATTTCTGAATTCTTACATTGAACATTCAAGGTTTCTTCTGCTTTGCTCAAGACAGCAGGATTACCTTGTTTGATGGGATTTTCCCTAAGCATCAGTTTAAACCAAACACGTCTGGGCCTGACATAGTCTTCTTGAATGACACAATTTAATGAAACTTTCAGTGTGCAAGTCTTCACAGTGACTCCACGCATGATCAAAGCACTTGGTGCAGAACACAGCCTCTGAATTTGAGCTGCAGTGACAACATGTGCAATACAGCCAACAAGGAGGGGAAAGAAAGGATACATATGACCATTTCAATAACACACTTGACAGGACAGAGTTTTGATAAATGCTTTGTTATTCCCACAGTTTTATAATTGACCTTTCATTCCTTCAAAGAAGAACTGTAGTCATAATCTGTTCAGTTTTGAGGAGTTCAAGAGAAAAGCATACACATTAAGTGTATGCAAGTATACAGGCCCTTAATAACATGCTTGCCTTTACTAATGTGATTTTACTTTTGGTCAGCCCTGAACTGGTCAAACAGTTGGATTACATGATTATTGTAGGTCCTTTCCAAATGAAATAACTATTCTGTTCTACAGTGAGCCACAGACTCCAGGGCAGGCAGCCTGGTGCCTCAGTCCAGCTAGGTGGCTGGGCACCTGCACTGGTGAAGCAACAATTCTGGGCTAATGGGACTGGGGAGGAGAGGGAACTTTTTTCCCCCTATAGATGCCCGTTGCATAGCATGCCTCCTTTGCAATGATAATGAAAGGGAAACTAAACCTGCACTTTGCAGGCTCTTAGCCTCTTCTATCCAAAAGAGCACTGACAGCAGCAGCAGCATTAGCTCATACTTTGCACATCACGCAGGCTAATGGGGCCACCCTTCTAAATGAGGTATCAAGACAAGCCTTACTGGGTTGAGAAAATCATCTTTTTCTGAAAATAATAAAATTGAATAGCTTTCTGTCTATCCCAATGGCATTTTTCAGGGACTGTATCCATCTTACATAGACCATAAGATAATTCTCAGCCAGTACTAAGCTACGTATATATATTTCTAAATCAAAACAACTTCAAAGATGTGTCACACAAGACTGAGTCCAAGCCAAATCAGAACTGTGGATTAAAAAGATATTTTCAAAGGTGTGTGTGTAAAAGGCTGAAAGATATTTCTCAGTTCACAAAACAAAATTTGCATTTTGGTTACTTTTTACCTTTGCAGATAGATCATTCAAAGGAAGCCAAAGCCACACAGTCACTAAGAATATGCATAAGGAGCACCCAATGGGCTTCTTCCTCAATTGCAGTGCTTTAGTCATACTTAACATCAACAGCTTCCACAGTTTTTTCCTGAACTATTATTTTCATTTTTCCTATATCCACCATTTTTGGGAGGTACATCTTTAAAAACAATCTGTCATGATATGTAACCAGTGTTCTCTTTTTGCCACACCACTGTGGGGAGAGAATTTCATCCTTTATTCAGTCTGGAAGTACTCACAGGACAGACAGCAACTGAATAAAGACCTGAGCAGTAGCTGTGAATTTTACTGTTGTAATACTATTAAGTTAAGCTTTCTTTAAAATGTGTTCATTTTTTTTTTTTTTTAGGGATGAGCATGAAGGAGAGGAACATTACAGGAATTTCTGTAATTTAGTACCTCAGAGATGAATAGTAGAGCACATCTTCAAGCACTTGTCTCCAAATCAATGCTTCCTTGCTTCTAAGGTAGAGGCAGGGAATGTTTCATTCACAATAGTTCAGAAATGGCTAAATGCAGCTCAAATGACAAAACTTTTGGAATATGTACTTTACTTAAGCTTTGAATCTGCTAAAAACTCATAGGATTTACACATTGCAGAAAAAAGGATCTTCAGCTCCTAAACTAGTGTAGTCAATCTCTATTATATTCTAGAATTTGCTGTCATTATAGTAAATGAAAATCTTTCTCAATCCCAAACATTTCAGTCAGTTGAAAGTGGCTTATGGTGTGAAGGAAAGGAAGACATCTCATACAATCAGCATCAATTGTATGGGGTTGAGAGGTCACCAGGAAAAATCTAGGAATAATTCAAATCTTAAAGTAGTATCTCTCTGCACAGAGGCAACAAATATTTGATGAAATCTTCTCATTCTGTAGAAAGTGTTTTGTGATGCACATCAGTGAAAGAAGTCTTTGCTGCCTTCATTTGCTCATGGCAACAAGAACAAAATACCAAAACTAACAAATAGAAATTTTCAGTGGTCTTTATTAAGACATCCATATTTACGTATCCAGAACAAACCTGAAAGGCTATCTTCTATATTGCCCAGAGGAAAAAGAAGGGAAGAGATAGGAGTTAAGACTGTTTTGAATGTTAGAACTCTACCCTCTGTAGCTGTTGCCATCTACCAGCTCTTATGCCCATGGCACTAGCTGCATGATATTTGATAAGTTTGCTTATGACTTGATTTAGTCCAAATTAGTTCTGCAGGGGATAAAAGACAGGAGACCTGCTGGGAAAAAAAAACACAGTAATTAGAAACTTTGAGATGTTGAAGATCAGACTGATACTCTTCAGAAAGAATACTCACCAGGCTGAAGAAAGCCTTCACTCATTTTCCAAAATTACAAGTATTGAATGAGGTTCATTGACTATAATAAAAGTGAGAACAGTTTCTTACTGTTCTAATGTGACAAAGAAAACTGTGATGTTCTACTGGCAAGCAAAAAAAGTAGTGCTATATTATGTACAATATAAAATTAAGTACATCAGAATTATGCACTATGTTGTCCCTTAAGCACCGATAAACATCAAGTGTTTTCACAAATGGAACAATAACATCCATTATGCTGTCTCAGAATACATATGCTTCCTAATTAACATCACTGGAAGAGGAAAACTCTGTTCTGTAAAAGCAGTGCAGTTAAGTGACATTCATAATACCTACCATGCAGCCCATTAACCTCAGGAATTTTAAGCAGTGTCACAGTCATCCATGGCATTTCAAATTTCTCACAGCTTCAAATCTGTGGGCAGCTTCACAAGCTTTTTGCAAAGTTTCTCATGACTAGGACATCTGTAAAATTCCCTCCAGACCTTTCTTCAATTCATCTCTTGTTACACAGCCAGTAATTCACATCTTTATCCTTATGGTAAAGGTTTATCCTTAATACCGCGCTCTAATAAACACGGTATCTTTTCTAAAAACCTAATTGATAATTTTAGGTGCTGTAAGGTATTAAAAGTGTACTGTTTCTTAATCTTACCTTTTTTTCCCCAATTTCAATGTTGGTTTTTGATGAGGAGTGTTCTCAGTTGAGTCTCATAGTGAGAAATGAAAAAACAATCTTCTGGCTTTTACCAGCTAATCCACCGTTTAACATAGGTGTCTCCAAAGGTTTTAGCAACTTCACTATTTAGGTGAAAAGAACTGTAGATATATTTTATAGTCATATGAAACATTGCTTCATTGCCTGTTGTGTTGCTTAGAGACAACAGCTCAAAGCAGAACCCTAAAATATTCAAGAACTTACAGTATTGTCTGAAAATCAGTGGCCAGTATTTTAATGTCCTGGTTTCATATTTTGTAGAAGTTCTTTTCAATCCAGAAGACAGCACAGGGAATTTCACCTCTCTTTAGGTAAATAGCCATTGAGAGTTGTCTCTTTTGGTTTTTAATTTCCATTTAGTTACTGCTGAGTTTGGTCTCTCTCTGGAGGTTCATTTTGCAGAAAACTTTTGTTATTCAATAACTGTGACAGAAAGATTATTAAATACTGCTTCACTGTCAACTTCTTTTCCGGGATGTGTACTCAGGATACACAGGAAAGGATAGAAGTGGGATGCATATTTTGGCACAGCGGTTTTTGTTCATTTCTTTAATCTACAGAAGAAAGAAATTGGTGCATCTTCGTTAATTCTGATCTCATGAAACTGGCATTCTTTTTGTGCAGGGAATTGATTCAGATTTCATCATCAAAATTGAGACAGAACTGGTATAAGACACCTTTCGGTTATGCCTCTTACAATGTACTTGTAGTCCTGCTTCTTTGATATAAATACTTTCATGTTTCCAATACAGGTATGTTGAAGAGGCCTATCTGAAGAAACAGATGACGATGATGTTAAAAGAATTCAGAAATCAATATGCACAGAAGAGGATGTCAGATCTTCCTCTCTAGCTGGCAGCGCTCAATAATGTTGCACTACATAACTCAATGTAATAAAGTATGAAAAAGATATTTATATCCTCAGAGCATGCTAGTGTCTAAGAAAGAAATATAAAATACATTGGATCTTATAGCCCAGGGCATACATCCAATTTGCATTAGTGCTAGAGGAGAAGAGGCATTATATGCACTCTCCTAGAAGTCCAATCCTACTTATTCAGCTCGCTATTCACCTTGTGTGATGCAGACTCTAGATATAGAGCCTCTAAATGGCATATAAGTGGACATCTTTAACTGGTCTGGTTTACTCATAAAGAGCCCTGTGTCTGAGCTATTTTAGGGGTTTGAGTCTATGGGTCAGGCTTCAAATTCCTGAACTTTTTAAGGGCTAAGGTGGTTTTAGTCTCATGAACAGGGAGGGGGAAAAAAAAAAAAAGAAAACCCCAAATTTGTGAATTTCTGATCTGAATACAATAAGGGAAAGACAGTTGCTTTAGATCTTGGTTGTACTACACAACTAAATTTGTTAAACTAAATGTGCAATGGCTCCTGTTGGGGGGATAGTTATAATTTACCAACTCCTAGGGAACGCAGGCACCAAATGGTTTAGCGTGCTTTATTACAACTATGCCATGCCAAACCCCGCTATGCCAGTGGTTTTTTTTTGGCCTGGCAGCTCTCATACTCTCTATATTGGCCCTAGACTAACCACACGTTTTAACAGAGCGATGCCTTAAGTCTCCAGGGATTTCTGGAAAAGGGGTCTCCAGAAGCTGCTCAAGCCACAGTGTCCTCAGCCATGCTGCAGAGCCCGTGGAGCCCTGCAGAACGCTGGGGTGACGGCTGCAGCACCACCCTCCTCTCTCTGCAGCTCCCACGGATGCCTGAGCTCTGCTCCACAACCCACGGGGATGCTCTGAGTCACAACTTGAAACGTAAAACCTCCATCTGCAAGAAGGTTCCTTCTCTGCAACTATGGGAAATGATACTCTGACTAGGGGAAAAAAAGGGAAGCCAGGCTTTCACCTGAGTAATGACACTGTAGCCCATGTCCCAGGTCCTCAGTCAGCTCCATGTTTTATTTAAACTTCTCCAAAATGGGGGGAAATGTCATATTTGCTTGATGTGCAGGAGATGACACTTCAAACTGAAGACAAATAATACAGAGAAATGTATTTTTGTACTTTTTAACATACACCAGAGCTGTCTACAAGTCACTTCTTTCCCCCAAAGGGAACTGTAAATGAACTAAACACTAAGAATATGTTTGATAAAACAGAATATCCAAATTTGTAAGATACACTTTCTAAAGGTCATTTTCTGTAATGTTACACTGATCACCACCTGATTAAATTGTCTGCTGCTCTGAATTTAATGAGAGACTGAAAATTCTCAATGGTAATTGGGACAGCCAATTCTTTAAAGAGAAAAAGTGAGTGGGTAGCTATTGAGGCACAGAAGAATGCTTATTAGTGTGGAGGTGGAAGATGTCCTTACTCAGAAAAACAATTAAAGACTATTTTATTTGGAAAAAAATTGGATTTTTGTTTGTGCTATTTCTCTGGAGCCCTAGATACGGTTTCAATCCTATAATGGGAGGGGCAAAAAAAAAGGAATAAAAACTCTAACCAATAAGCAAACACTCTCTCTCCTGCCTATAATTGCATATTGTATGTTAAATTTAATGATTTCACATTTTTCAGTATAAAAGATCTGCAATTATTGTCAGGAACTTTCCAAGTTATTTGTGTCTTGTTCTGTTTTTCTCAAAACTAAAAAGTTTGCAATTCCAAACAAAGCCATTCTTAGGAAATCCAAATACCCATAAAGATGTAAAGACAAAGATGGTAAATGACTATGTGACTGAAAACTACAAAACTATGACATTAGGAAATATGAAATAATTTCAGCTTAATAAATAATATAAAGTCCCATGAAGGCACTAGGCATTATTTCTGCTTTTGCAATAAGATATCAAAAAGTTTTACTGGGGATTGAAATGGCACGAGATGAAACTGTTGTTAAGTATCTGGCTCAGATGTGCATTAGGAACACAATGATAAAATGATAGTTCTTCTTAAAATGACTGTATATTTTTAAATCATAATCAGATTTTTTTCCTGCCTTAGAGTCCATTTCAAGCAAGTATTATTTAAAGGAAATCCCATGAACTCCATTTTAGAAAAGATCAATCAGGGCAATTGCAACAGACCTTCTGGGTTCATAATCAACAGAATTACTGATATTTTTGTCTTTAACCCTCCAACTCCATCTTTAATATCCATATTTTACCCTGACTGCAAAATGCATATCAAAGGTCCAAACTAACTTATTTGAAGTTAAAAAGTGCCATGAAAGCAAAATTTTCATTTTTATATATATATAAAAAAAAAAAAGCAAACACTTAAGGCCCTGTTTTAAATATATTATTGAAAAATGGGAACTCAGTAGTTCAGAATTAAAGGAAAAAAAATACCATAAGGAAAAACTTTTAAATCTGTTTTAGTTCTGTGAAATAACCAGTCCAGCTGTCAGGAGCTATGATGAGTCTGGTCACAGCCAGGAGGACCACACAAGGGCCCAAGCAGAAAAATGCTCTTTCAGAAGCTGTATTTGATGTTCCTGGTACATTCCGCACCAGGAGCATGCCAAAATACAGATGAATTGTGATTCTAGACTGGGATTAAAATCTCTCCTTAAACATATGACTGCAGTTTGCTGCTCAGTTGAAAGGCTGACTTGTTTTCCAGTTCCCAATTTTCTTTTCCTTCAGAGCAGGTATTTTATTTAGAGACATATCTGGCTGGATGAAAAGGACAGACAACTGCTTATTTATCAGTCTGGCATAAAATGTTTAACAAGGCACTGGGAGAGTGGCAATATGTGCAAAATAAACAGCAAACCCAAGCTATATAAGCATCAGAAAAGATAGAAGCATGAACAACCACCACCATGAGCAACCTGGCGACTGCTTCCATGCAGTCAGGAGAAATGGACTTCAGTAAAATGTTATTTTCCTTTTTTAAGAGAAACCAAGTGCAGGTTCAGGCAATTCCCACCAGGTCTATTATTATTTACAATGGAGGCAGACATGGTATCCTGGTCAAGGAGAATAGCGGAGGGGGAGAGCTCCAACAACGCTGAGCAGAAGACAGGCTTTACAGCACGGTCATTCTTATGTGCAATGAGAATGGACTTCACTGCTAATTATGGCATGTTAGTGGTAGTGCATTATAAGTTGCTATAAATTATATATATATATTTTTTTTTTTAATTAAAAATGCCCAGGCACAGTAGCACTTTCAGATTGCCTACAGAAGGATTTCAGGTTAGAAAGCACATTCATTTTTTGAAAATCTTCTGGCTTATGCTTCCCTGAAGAGACTGAAATCCTTTTGCCTATACCATGAATCAAAATTACCTTCCTCTAGCCAAGTGGTATTAATCTACCTCTACAGATTTGGAGCAGATACCCTAGTCTAGTAAAAGGTTTTCTCTGCCCTCAGGTGGAGCAATTTGTGAGGATTTTGACTCCAAATGAATAAGGAACAAATCTTTGCAGACTCCTTTGCAGAAGGCTACACCCTTGCACCAGCTCTTCCCCTCAACCCCTCATTTCCTGCAGTAGGTAAAGGGACACAGCAGAACAAGACAGTAAATGCTCAAGTCATGATATTTCTACGACTGTTTCAGTATTGCCCATTTTCCAGTGGCATTATAAGATTACCATTCAGTGATCAAGAGTGCAAATTGCTACCTTAGAGAAAGACAATCCTGGACAGAATGCAGGAAGGAGAGAAACAGGTAAGAGCAAGACAGTTACAATTACTAAACTTACGCAGTAGTTACTCATTTCATCTCTAAAGAGAAAGCATATTTTATTATTCATTCTGTCTGATCTTTGTTCTGTAAGTCGGGTTCTTTTATACACTGAAGACTACATTACTGAAGTACTAAATGAATATAAAGAACATTTACATTCAACTTGTAGATTCTATGTCACAAAGCTTAAGAATGCCAAGTAGATAAATCCAAACAAATCTAATTTCACATTTCATGACAGAGAGATTCAGGAATAATAAAGCATAACAACATGATATTGGAAAGGAAAAAAATAAATCCCTGACTCATATTGGATTTCATGTTATTCTCTGAGAGGTACACATTGCCATTAATTGTGCAGGCTATATACTAAACAAGGACATTTAGTCATGAAATCACTGTCAGGGAATTGGTAACTGTCAAGAATCTGTTCATCACAGCACTTGTTTCTTCTTGATTCACTTTAACTTTAACAAAACTGAATATTAATTCACAACAAAAATAGTAGTCTCTGCATGCAAAACGTATGTGTTTCACTGAAGACACCCCCACTTCCTCCTACCAAACAGCTGTGTACAATAGTATATTCCAAAAATTTTTCTTTAATGCTTGAGCACCAAAGAATGGCTGAGGTAAAAGGAAGTCTTTTTGTCAAATGACTTGTTTAGTGAAGACACTTGAATGTATTTTTGTTTAATTTACCAATTAAAAAGCTTCTATCAAATTACGTAACTTATTCCAGGCTAGAATTATCTACAGTAAAGCTATGATCTGAATGAATCTTTACAGAATTATCAGCACTTTCTACACCATCTATTGGTGAATTAGAGGGGAAAAAAAAAAAAAAAAAGAGTTCTGACTAGAAAAATAAGCATTACGGGGAGACATGAAAACCGGTTATTAATCCACTGTTCATGTGGCGGGGGGAAGCAGACACACACTGAGAAGTGCAATTTAGTCCAAAACAGGAATAGTATATCTCAGATATGAGTCAAGAACAATAGTTCACAGCCTTTATCTCGTGACTAATTGATGCACTGATTAAAGTATATTGTATCTTGCTATATATGCAAGGACATGATCTGAAACACAAGACTTTTGGTAGTTCTGTTACCAAGAAAACTTATATGATGGTGATACCTCTTGTGTGGATGTGCTAAGTTTAAGTCTGCAAGCTCATGTTAATGCATTGATTAATTTCAGCCCTCAGGGTGTTTGCGCAAAATGACTAGCCAGTTCAGGGCAGTTTGGATACTACAAAGGGTGATTCTAGAATGATCTATTTTAGGACATGTTTTTAATCCAGTGCAACTTGCAGCTCCTTAGTGATGCACTGAAAGCTGGAAGAACACAAGAAGTTTCACCTCAACACGAGGAAGAACTTCTTAAACTGACTGTGGCAGAGCTCTTGAACAAGGCTGCCCAGGGAGGCTATGGAATCTTCCTCTCCAAAATACACCCGGACATGTTCCTGTGTAGCCTGCTCTAGGTGGCCCTTCCTTGGCAGTGGGGTTGGACCAGATGTTCTCCAGAGGTCCATTCCAACCCTAATGATTCCGTGAACATGGAATGACCAGGTGTGCAGAACCAACACCAGTTTCCTTTTATACTTTAGACAGTTAATGCATGGTGACCAGATGGTCTTTTCACAAGTTTGATCTATTTTTACTACTGAAGCAACTTGGTGATCGTCAGCTTCCTTTAGATTGTGAACTGGGCCTTTTCATGACTAACTTGCTGTTTGTTATGCACTGTCCTGGGTTACCACTGCTCACTTATCTAGCACCAATTCAGCTTTCCAGCAGAGAGCTGAAGAAGCCGTTTCCTTACTGAAGGAACACAAAGCTGCAGTTAACACCCCTGAATGAAATGGCATTGTGCTGAAGCTTTACATCCAAGACAATCATTATTTTTTCTGTACAAAACTAAAATCAGAAAGGGTTAGAAAAATTACTTGTTCGCAAGGCTTTACCTTGAAGAAGGGGTGGCCAAAAGCAGTGCATTGCCTACTAAAGCTCTTGCATCACCAAGCAGTGACGGAATTAAGTAACTTCTTGGACCATCCTTATGAATTCATACTTCAGCAAGGGGATTTCCAATAACCCAAACTTCTCCATTCAATGCAGGCAGAAGTTAGGACCTCCTAGGAAGCACTGCCAAAGATGGCAGAGAAGTTAGGTGAAGTTGGAGCTTATGCCTGACACTAACATACAACAACAGCAAGAAGCAGAGATGAGAAAAAGATAGGGTAGAAGGAATCTCTCATGTTTTTTTAAGGAAAAGAGACATGTTTCCCATGGACTAGACACAAACAAGACAGAGCATTGCACTGTTAACTAGCAAACAGCTAAAGGTTGCACAATATGCAAGAAGGAGAAAGAAAGGACAGCCTGTTGGAGATACTGACAATTGCACAGGCAAGTGGAAAACCCAAGACAAGAACTACTCCCAGAATGAAGCTAAGGGTCTCTCCACACAGACTTTCCACAAACTCATGCTCCCCAGGGCTCAGTATTGGGGTCAGCTCTGTTTAATATCCTGGACAAGGATATCGGGTGCACCTTCACTAGGTTTTCAGATGACACCAAGTTGGGCAGGGGTGTTTTTCTGCTTGAGGGTAGGAAGGCTCTACAGAGGGATCTGGACAAGCTGGAGCAATGGACCCAGGCCAATGTTATGAAGTTCATGAAGGCTAAATGCCAGGTCCTGCACCTGGGTCACAACAACTCCATATAATGCTACAGGCTTGGGGAAGAATGGCAGAAAAGCACCTGGGAGTGTTGGTTGACAATCAGCTGAACATGAGCCAGCTTGCACCCAGGCAGCCAAGAAGGCCCATGGCATCCTGGTTTGTGTCAGAAACAGCATAGCCAAGCAGGGCCAGGGCAGTGATCGTCCCTCTGTACTCAGCACTGGTGAGGCCACACCTTGAATCCTGTGTTCAGTTCTGGGCCCCTCACTACAAGGAGGACATTGAGGTGCTGGAGCAGGTCCAGGGAAGGGCAATAAGGCTGGTGAAGGGTGTAGAGCACAAGTCCTATAAGGAGCAGCTGAGGGAACTGGGGTTTAGTCTGGAGAAAAGAAGGCTTGGGAGACCTCATTGCTCTCTATAACTATCTGAAAGGAAGATGGAGTGAGGTGAGTGTTGGTCTCCCAAGTAACAAGCAATAAGACAAGAGAAAATGGGACTCAAGTTATTCCAGGGGAGGTTTAGACTGGATACTAGGAAAAATTTCTTCACTGGAAGGGTTGTCAAGCATTGGAACAGACTGTGAAGGGAAGTGATTGAGTCACCACTCCTGGAGGTATTTGAAAGACATGTAAATGTGGCACTTAAGGACATGGTTTAATAGTGGACTTGGCAGTGCTGGGTTAACAGTTAGACTCCATGATCTTAAAGGTCTTTTCCAACCTAAATGATCCTATGATTCTATTCTATAAGAGAAGCACTGCTTGAACTAGCAGGCATGGAAGAGAATTTCTTCTCATTTTGGGACTAAGTGTTGCAAATATGATTGTCAAATATCATAAAAGGACACTTTTTTGCTTTCAGGAGCAGCAGTAACAATAGATGTTTTAAGTAAAAAACCAGACTATTGGCCTCTCATGGGGGTGGTGGCAGAAACTGATCTACAGCAAAATATCATATTCCCAAACACTAAACATGATTTAACAACCTGATTTTCAAGATGCTGAGTTCAGTCAGTTATATATAATTTTCCTGTGCTTGATGTTCACTTTAACTGAGTATAGCTATGCTAATTATAACCTCACTGTATTCTTGCTCTCCATGGGACTCCTACTTTGCATAGGGTCACATTTTAATTAAGGACAATGTTTTCTTCTGTGCCACCGATACCCATCCAGACCTCCTTGAAGAGGTTTTCTCTGGTCCAGCTGTGTACATATATAACAAATGGGTGCAAAGGGGTTAAGTAGCTGCATCTGTAATGTGACTGAAAATAAAACTTCAGCCTCTCTTGCTCACAGGCTGACACCTTTTTTTACTTCAACTTTCAGAGCATTGTGAACACTGGAATTAATAATATTTGCTGCCTCTTCTTTTTGCTAGAGTCATGCTGTAATAACACTGAGACTTCTCCGGAAGACTCCACAAAATTCCCATGATGAGAGATACTTATATTAATTGACAAAACTAAAGTAAGAATAGGAAAATGCCTTCCTTCTCAGGCCTCAAGATTTCACTGAAAGAAATTTGCATTTGGCATTTTCCTTACATGGTTTGGGCTTTTGGGCATAGATCTAACAGGACAGATTAAGAGTTAATTATTTCTACTCACCCCAAGATATTCAAAATTTAAGGTGCTGTCATGAATAATGTGTATGGAACCTTAGCTGGAATAACAATAATAAGCCTTTTCCTTCTATCCCCAAGTAGCAGAGAAATAATACTAGAGATAACAAGAAAAATATTCTTATGTTAACATTTCACTGAAAGATTTTGTGCATTAAACAGGAATTTGAAAAACGTATTTCCCGTTTGTATCTTGTTTCATGATAACAGCCTAATTCAATTTCTGTACGTGCTAATCTACATTTCCGTAATGCAATCAAGAAAAAACAGTTCATGCACTAACACGTTAAAATCCTTTCTGCACACAAAGGTGTCTTGCCTTAATTCTGTAGTTTTGTATTTCAGGTGAAAAATATTAGCATAGGTGATCTTGGAGGTGTGCTATAGTACCTTCCATGTCAAAAAGATTGGCGCTAAGGTACTCGATCACACAGAGACAGTTTGACTAACCCATATGCCACTGGCCTAGGTGACAGCGTTATCATCCTCCACCTTGAAGCAACAAATCTATGAGTGGAAAAACTGCTGCCTTCTCAGTTCCTCCAAATTGTCTGTCTACATGAAATTTTGCCATTTTCCTTAGATTCCAGAGGTAGCTACATGTACCCCCATTGCAAAACATCTATTTTTGTTTTAATTAAGTTCATTTGGCAGAAGCTGAGGAAGAAGCTGGCAGAATCGGAAATCTCTGGAGGATATGCAACAATCACTGAGGCATGGGACTCCCCTGCCTTGGCAGGGCAGTAGCAGGATCTAACCCTGCCCTTTCCCAGACCTGCTCATCCATCCTTGCCTGTTCTCACAGATACTTGCCAGAGCATTACTACTGTCATTATAAAATTTAAGCAAGCTGTAAGTCACTGTAACTATTTTTCATCAGCATACAAGATGCGGGTGATTCAGCATCCATGCCCTTTTCAAATCCCAAGTTCCCACCAGTTCCAACAGAGGTACTACGGCTGTGCCAAGATGGCACTGTGGAGTGTTCGCTGCAACTGATCCAAATATTAAAAGGAAGATGAAAGCACTTGAACAACTCTGGTGAAGAACACACAAAAAGTGGTTGAGCCAAGGAAATGGCCAAAGATCAGTACAGAAAATATGGCATTAACAAAGTTACCACTTGAAAAAGATCTTTAGAATAATATAGTCTCTACTTTCAGAGTAGGTCACTGTCAGCTTCATTTGCCTTTTTATTGGAGTAACCATGAAGACCTCAGATGTGTGTGTAAGCACTGTGAAGGAAGAAGGAATTCAGAGCATATGCATATCCTGTTCATATTTTAAGAGTTCTCTTGAGAGATGTGAATGCCTGCAGTCAAGAATGCCCATTATTATGATCACATGCGTATGTGATCACCAAGAGATTGTGACCTTTTCTTCCAGGGACCAAGTTTTCTACACAGATGTACACCTTCTCAAACAGCCTTTCTAGTGCAGTGCGAACACCAAGAATATGTTAACACTTACTGTCTTAATCCAAACCTATGAAGCTTCACTCTGCTTTGGTTGGCTCAGATCACTACTTAGAAATCTTTTCTCCCCCTCCAAAAATCATATACTCTTATTAAGAGCAGCCAAACTAAGAAACTGGGTTCAAAGCACTTCTGGTTTCCGGGGAATACCAGTGTTGACTGCAACAGGAAGTTCAGGGGTGGAGACTTAGACTTCCTTAGCAAGGAGCAAATCAGGAGCAGGGAGCCTGACGAGGAGAGATAGAGAGTAACTAAGGAAGTGAGTAGCACTGAAATGGAAAACCATAGCTGAGACAGTCTGGAAATGAGACAGAAGGAATAATTCTGATCACTGTCAGGAATTCAGGATACTCAGGATTACTCTTCTAGTATCACAGCAAGAACCTCCAAATTTAGCTTGCACAAAGACCCCTTGGTATTCAGTCCTAGGCCATAGCTTATAAACAACCTATCCCAATATCTCCTTTTCTGTTCACAAAGGTCTGTGCCACATCAACACCAGTATGTAAAATTCATCAAGGAACATCTTTTTACTGTGAGGCCAACATGCACAACCTGTCCAGACAATGCTCTGGACAACTCCTTCAAAATTGGGTTGCTACATCCAGGAAGCTGCTGGTCTTGTCCTTTGCCTCTGCCACCACCTGTCCATGTCTAGGAACTGCCCAAGAGATAGTTTGGGCTCAAAAAACAAAACAAAACAAAAAACCAAAACACCCCCAATATCTCTGGCTCTGGAGACAATATTAAGATCTGCACACTGCATGGTCCATATTTACAGTCTGGTAGAAAAAAATATCTGTCATTTCTAATTTAAAGGGAGAAGGGCAAAGGGAGAAGCAATCTGTGTTAAGATATACTAAGGCAGTGGAACCTGTGTGAACTCTCAGATGAAGAGCTCATCTCAACCTGCTTTAGAGGGACACACATATCTACCTGCTGGCCCTGTAAAAAAACAAAAATCCTGAACATTTGCAATCCTGGATAAAAACAAAATACTTCTCCTTTCAGTGTTATAGCATTGTTATTTGGACTTAAATCTGGGGGACATGACATGAAAAGAAACAACTTTTGGAAATTTAATGAGTAGCTATTGAAAAAAACATTAACTTTACTTTGCAATAAATCTCTAGCTATACTTAACACTGCAGATCTTGGAGTGGTGGAGGCTGGAATCTCACACAGTACTGCTGAGAGGCAGCTCTGCTACACCAGCATTTGACCATTTAGTTCTTGTGGCTTCACAGTGGGACTTGCACAACTGGGAATTAATACAAGATGCAAGAGTAAGTTTTAGTCTGGATTGGTTCTTTGTTATTCTTAACTGTGTGCTCGCATGGGTGTTTCAACAAGCCTAGTGATGTGGGAGTGTAGGGTCCATCAGCCCAGCTCAGGACTGGCTCTTCCCATGTCAGCACCAATGTACTGCATTAGGACTTATCTTAGGATAAAAAAAAAATCTTAGGACTGCAGGGCAAGGACAGGCAGCCAAGCCCCTCTTAACAGTGCCCTTGTGA
>JANHGB010015488.1:0-41768 GCA_026283785.1 Coracopsis vasa | reverse complement strand
GCCCAGGGGAAAATTCCTTCCTGACCCCAACACTGGCGATCGGCTATCCCTGAGCATGTGAGCAAGACCTGCTCCTGCTTCAAAGGCTGATCACGGCTCCCAGAAGACCTCCAAGCCCTATTCTCCCTCAACCCAGAGTCACTTCAGGGGCTGTTGAGAGTAGCCAAAGGCCCCCAGTCTAATTGACCCTATGGGCAAGAAACCTCCCTCCCTACACCTGGCAGGGCACCAGTGGCTGCTCCAAACCACTGGGATCCCTGGAAACATCTCTGCATCCCTTTGCTTATGGCTGCTGCCCCTGGCTCTGCAGGGGATGAGGATGATGAGCTCTGCAGTGCTCCTCAAGGTGGCATTCCTATGGTCTGGCCACAGCTATCCAGCTGAAAAGAATCATTCCCCTCCCATGAGCTAAGAAGCTGGTCCTGCCAGGAGCTGGCCTCCAGCAGCCTCAACCAGGCGCTGGTCTTCCTCCCTCAAGGCCCCTCCAAGTAACTCCACCAGCTCCTCCAGGACTTCCTCTCGGATGTCCTTGGGCTGCCCTGGGCCATCTGCCAGGGGACACAGGAGGCTGCTCCCTTTTATTCTGTCCCCGGGCATTGTGATGCTGCATTGCCTGGTGGTGTCACAATGACATGGGCACAGCTGCTGGACTTCCTGATGCGTCCTTGGCCACTTGGCCCCCAAGGAAAAGCTCAGGGCTGTTACTCTTCTTTTGGGTTACGGCAGAATCCAGCCCTGCAGCACAGACAGCAGCCCTGGCAGCTGCCAGATTGTCAAGAACTGTGCCTTACATCCTCATCCTCAGAAATACACCTAAATGTTTACTGTCACAGCTTTTCTTTTAGCAAGAACAAGTATTTATCATAAAGAAACCCCTCACTCTAGAAAACCATTTTGGTGACGTACGTTTTTCAAAATAGAAAGATTGAATAAGATCTATTAGGGTTAAAGGGAAAGATTCTTTTTCCCTCTCTCTGCGGAGTTTTTCTAGCATTCAACACAAGACAGAGAACAACTGAGAATTTGGGGGATTTCGGAATGTTTGGGCATCCAGCAACAAGCTGATATGTAACCCACACCAGAATGCTCTTTAATGTTGTAACATGTTTATGTGAAAAAGGCATAAGCATAAAACAGTTCTCAAACTGTTCTAATTTACTTGAACAGCTACTGATTACACAAAGATATCCTATGTAGGGAAGGGTAATGAAGCCATTGCTATTTGTGGCAGCTCTGTAGAGTTTGTAACCTTTCAGCTGTCTCTTGATCCATGTTAAGGAATATGGCAGTTGTCACACTCTGGTACATAGGGGACAAGTGCCACAGTATTTAAAGCACTGTCACTGTTACATGAGCTGTAGTCTGTCTACAAAGTCGCTTTTCTGGGTTGAAACGGATTATGAAGTAAACACACTTGAACCTCTCTTGTTGAAAGGCAGCTTTCATCTCCATTTCCACATCAAAAGCTTTTATGGTTCCAAAGGAAAGTGGGGAGAGGAAGAGCAGGGGGCACATGTAGGAAGTGACTTCCAGCCATAGGGCCAGAACAGCTGCAGGCTGAAGTCATGGCATGGTTTCAGACCTGCCCCAGTCCTGTTTTCCTTCCTTTTTGTGAATTTGGGAACAACTCAGCTGTAAAGCAGGGTTTGCTTCCAGTCTGGACATTGGAATATCATCTGTCTCTGATGCAAAGGAGATGGTGTCTGTCTTACTCCTTGCTGTTGTCTCAGCACTGGCTATAGAGGCAGGGGCAGAACAGAGAGGAAGGCCAGAAGCCCGAAGTTCTTGCTTGTGAAGAGGCAGAACTGAGGAATTTTAAGACTATTTGCAGAGATGATCCTTAATTTCAAAGAAATCCTGTCCTGCTGCCAGTTACATTGAGGCCATTTTCATGGCCCAGTATGCTGCTGGGCTTTGTTATTTCAATGAAGTATTAGAAAAAAAGTGCTGTCATAACTTTAGGGTTTGCAGTAAATCACATTAGAATCGCTTGATTCTAAATCTTGCTAAAACAACCTGTAGGTATTTTCTCCGGTCGCCCTTGCATGTGCAGCAATAAAAATCTAAGCCCTGTGTGCAACTGCAGAGAAAATATCTAAACCATAGAAAGCCCTTGTGAAGTCTGCCCCCAAGGGAAGGTTCTTGATTTGCTCTGTTTCAGCACGGGACAAACTTTATAATTGGCTTTTAAGGTAGCTTCTTGTTGCCAAGTAGCAGTAATGTTTGCTGCTGTCTGACTGCTTTCTTTGGTTTCTTCCCCTTTTTTTTTCTCATTCCACCTCAAACTCTGAATTGTCATGTAAAAGAATATAAGAATTAGTCTCTCATGTCAGCCTCTCTTTCAGGTGGTCATAGTTGGGGCATGAGCGTCGCAGAACATCCACGCGTAAGGGAACTAAATGTGCAATAAGAACAAATTGGCAGTTGAGACTGACATAGCAGAAGTAGTTGAAAATGAAGTAGAATCTTTGTTTTGTCAAGTTCCTTAGTCTAGGAGGAAGAAAAAATGCATCATCTGCAGTCAAAGTATTCCTATTTGTTGGAAATGTAGAAACTGGAAAACAAATCATTTTAGAACTGTGTGCGTTGCAGGACCCCTTATATTGAAATATATGCCTGTATGTCAATAAATCCATGCATAACAAGAGGAGAAGAAAAAAAGAGATGGTTGGAAATAGAATGATGAAGGTATCATCTACCTTAAACTCCTAATGTGAAAGTTAGAAGCAAACATCTAGCTCTGGATTCACTCCCTCATACATGTGTTTAATGGAGGTGTGAGGAACTTGGCACTAGCAGCTTCAGGCCAGTGCAGTGAAAACTGCTCCTGTAGAGAACATCATTGAAAGTTCAAACAAAGCTTGTGTTTTCTATAAAGGCTTTATTTCTGCTTTTGGTCATGGCAGTGGAGTGAAGACTGGAGAGTTAATTTGCCCCAGGAATGATGGGATAACTTGTTGGTGTTTGCAAATCTTACTTTATTTTGATGGTCATATTTTCTTCAGGGTTATTCTGCTGTTTGGGTGGGTAACAGGTGTTATGGGGAGTGTGTGTTTCTGCCTACAGCCTACCCCCTACATCAGTGGTGTAGCTTCTCTGTGCTTTGAGGAACAAATCCAGTGATCCAGCTGGAAGGTGTCAGTCACTAGGTTCAAGTGGGGATTTCTGGTATACTAGAAATACATTTTCACATGTGCTTCCCCCTTAAGGCTTTCTTGTCCTTAAGCAGCACTTCAAAGAATGGCTTCTGAGGAGGTCATACTCTGAGTTGGTTCTTTCTAACTGCTAGTAGTGTCTTGTATTGTTGACAGAGTGGGACTAGGAAGAAAACTGCTTGCCTGATGTAAGTATTCTTTCTGTTGTTGTTTTCTTTGAAACTGAAATCAATGTGACCAAAAGATCACAGAGCAGATTAGTTTAAAGGGAACATTTAAAACCCTGTTCAGATGACACATGGTGCATTTAGGTCACTTTTTACTGAGATAGCTAATGAAGTGATAAAAAGATAACAGACAATTTTAAAGAGAGAGAAGAGATTCATTCCACTCTAGAACTGCCAAGCAGTATTCAGAGTGCGATACTGCATATTGATGTGTAATTCTCAAAATGGATTTCCCTGAAAAGGCAGGTTAGCTGCGTTGTAACTATGGTGTTACAAAGTCAGGACGTCTTGCTTCCTCCCCTATGTGCTGACAGATGTTTTTAAAAAAGAAATTATTTGTGCAATGAATGAGCTGCGGTAGACATTTGTTTTGATAGGTTTATAGGGATAGCCAGAGGAGTAAATTACTGCTGATGCTGTTTCCTTTCACAGGCAGGAGGTGTGCAGAAAGACTTTCATATGACTCTGTCTCAGGACTTACTAGCAAGTGAAGTTAGCGTAGATTATGTAGGAGTGTGAATTTACAGTCTTAGAGAGTTTGTGTGGAGGCTGTCTTTGAATATAATACCAAGATTACATACATGTTTGCATTTTATCCCTTAGAGTTAGTCTTAGTGCTTTTCTACAAAAGAAAACAAATGTGCAATACCTACATTGTGAGTTCAGAGGCTATATTTTTACTGATTTCCAGAATGGGTGCTTAGTACAGGCTTTGAGGCAGCATCAAAAGGATGCTGTAACTCACTTCTGCCTCTGTTCCACATGGTGCGAGACACAGAATGGGTGAAAGAAGACTGCAGGATGATGGCAATAAGGATGAAAGAACTTAACCCAGGATCTTGTGGATATTGGCCTTTTTTTATCTTCAGAACAATAGAAAGCAGCTCTTCCTCTGAAAATATGGCAGTCAATTAGAAGATGCAATGAAGAGATTGCTTACATACATGAAAATCGAGGAGGCGTTTTCCTGAGAGAGGAGAATTCTTGTAAGCAGGGTTGGTTGCAACCCATTGAGATTATCACTTGCCCCATAGCATCAGAAAGTAAAAAATGATTGAAATAAATTTGTTACAAGTTAAAAGCAAGGTAATGATAGCATTCTTTATGATGTAATGAGTAGAGTCCAGCCAACAGGGGCCAAAGATAAGGAAGGGGTCTGTGAGGCCATGTGAAGTGGATAGGGAGCAACTGTAGCTAGAGGCCTTCCATGAGCAGACCTTGAGGTTTGGAATGGAAACCTGCAGATTCTGCAGATCAGGTCTTGTGTTTAGAGTCTCACCTCCTAAGTGTAAGGATCTCCCTCTACCCATGTACTGGAAGCCAAGTATTTCAATGTCATGTTTGATGCCTGTGCCTACTCTTACTGTGTTTAGAATTCATGTTTATCATCCAGAATTAGAATGCTTTTCATGCTTCCTGCTTCACGGTTTCTTCCATTTGCTAAACCCAAGCTTTCAGAGAAAATATTGAAAATATTGGCTATTTTTGTCTGAAAATATTGGCTTTATCTAGTGCTTGTCAGGACATGCTTCCCTGAGAGGGAACTATTGAGGTTAATGATCTTCCATTATTCTAGATGAGATTTATGAGACTAACTCCTCACACACTGAAGAATTCAATAGTAGGCAATTTAAGAAAATCAGTGAGAATAATTTATTCACTTCCAAAAATTATTATTATAGTTTTTGCCAAAGCAATACCCTAAACCTTGAGAGGTTTCTCCAGAGACGCTGGCTTTTTTTTCCCTCCACCTCAGGATGCACTTGTGCATCACGAATAAAAATCATTGTAGATTTTCTTACAGACCAGCATTGCTTGACTCCAGTGGAATGAACCTGTCAGTAGTGATAAAAGAAAATTAAATATGTTTGTCAGCAGTTATGGGATAAAATGCTGTCACGAAACAATTGGAAATGGCAATGTTGTGAATTACTGTATCAGCGGTGTAGAACCATTGTTTCTCAACAGGATTCCCTTTTTCTTAGCAATAGTCTGTGGAGAGGAATTAGTGCTCTCCCTGTGGAGGGGCATGGGTATTCCACAGAAACTACTTGGCAGGCAAGTTGGGGGAATTAGAAAGGCAAAGCTGACGTGGTTAGTTAAATGCTAACCAAAAGCTGACCTGAGGTTGTTCAGGTGACTGGTATCTCTGCTAGACATAGCAGGTATAAATGGAGTAGACTCACGTATTTCTGGTCAAGAGTTGTTATTATCAAAAGGCTTTACTCATGAACTTGCTTTGTGCACTGGCGTACATTTACTGCTTCCTTGTGTGTCTTGTTGCATGAACCAGATTACTTAGAAATGACATATCTATGGGAATTAAAAAGAAGAGACACCAACCTATTTAATTACCATTACTATTCAGAGGGGCCTGCTGACATTAACTTCAGCAATCTTCACCACTTCTTACTGGAGCTCCGAAGGGTTGCTGCACTTCTGCCTAACACTCTTGCCATAATTGTCACAGATTTTTGCTACAACCATCACGTTAATATTAGAAACATGCTACTTAATGCCCAAATGTATTGCATACCTACTTCATTGCAGTGGGAGTGCTGCAGATGCTAAAGCCCAGCAGCCACATTTTTCATTAAATCAGGGATAGAAGAATCCAATTAAAATAGCTGCTGTTTCAGCCTTCTTGCTAGGCAGAAGTTGCTGATCAGTCTTACGGGTTTTGGTAGTACACTAAGTGCCAAACCTAGACAATTTTTCGAAATTAGGTCTTACTATTTTCAACTCAAATAATAATAGTTGAAGGTGTAGCCAGAACAAAGACGTTACCTAAGATCCCTTAGAGTTACTTCTTTTCCTCCCCTGTCCTTATGGTTCCAGTCTGTGTTAGCATGGGAAATGTCTGCTATTAACTCAGTTTGAACACTTTGAATCTAATGTATTTTGAACATTTTAATACTCCTCAGTATTAAGTCTCTTCGCATTCCACTTTTCAATAATATTTTCTGCTTCATGTGGTCTCTAAGTTACTTGTTCAGATGCCTGAATGAAATGATATATGGTGCAATTGTCAGTATTACCTATGCTTTTCTGAGTGAATAAGACAAGCCTGTATTCTGGACCAGCTCTGTGGATCTCTGAGGTATTCAGTTCTCTGAGAAGAGTCTGTCCTTTCATGCCTTTAAAAATTTTGTGGTTTATTTCTTTTCCTGTTGTAGGTCAGTTGCTTTTGTCATTTGTTTAGAAAACAGAAGGATCTTTATTTTTTTAGTTATTTAAAACACGTCCTTATGCCTGAGTAAGTATCTGCCAAGTGACTGGAATAAAACAGAATTTTAAGCAAACTGGACAGTTCACATATGATTCTACATATTGCAAAGACTTTACATTTTTTAGGACATTCTTAGAACTTTCCGTATTTTAGCCTTGTCTTTTTGGTGCCTTCAGTGTTCATTGAATTTAGGTTTTAGCATGTGTATGCTGTTGTGCAAAGATTTTTTTTCTTAGAGTGTTGTTTCTACACAGCACTGTTGTTGAAGTCTGTGACAGGAGAGTGCTACATTCACAGGCCACCTACTGCAAGTATAGTTCCTGAATACTGATTTGTATTTCCTTAACATAATCATTTGTATAAAAGCACTCTGTGCCTTCAGGTGGAAGTAGTGTCCCCTGCAGTTAGGGTGGGTTTATGATGGTTGTGTAGGTCCTGAGAAGGAAGGTCTCGTCCTTTGGTTATGAGGAAGTGAAAAATTGCACATTCAAGAATTTCAGGTGGTTGAAAGTTTCAGTCAGTCTGCTGTGATCTTTATTCCTCATCTTGTATACTTTTAACTTTTTCATTAGAAGAATTAAATCTGTGACCTTTAGTAGTGATGAGTGGGGTATTTGTCTGTTCTTTCTGATCAACCTATTCCCTTTTCTATAATTTAGCATAGCAGGTTATGTTTCCTCTCATCGACCGTAGGTTTAGATTGAGACAGAACCAAATTACAGCATTCAGGAAAGGAAAAAAAAATTAAACAGACTTCATGAAAGTTGCTGGCTTCAGTATGAAGTCTCATTGGCTTTTCCTTTCTCCTAATGTCACTCTGTGCGACATTTCAAACCACAGGTGTACTAAAAAGAATGTGTTTTAAAATAATGCATAGCTGTTTTATGATAAATCACTAAAGCTCTGGGATGTACTGTGGAGTTTTTAGTCATGCTTCATTTGAGAGATTAGAAATAAAGCCATTTAAGGAATCACAATTCTCTGAGTCACAACATAACTTCTACCATCTATCCTGTGACAACTAACGGCAGCGTTTTCTGAATTTTCTAATGAGCAAGTACAGAAATATCAAAAAGCCAAGAAATACGATGTTAGACTAAATTACATATAACTGTGGTATTTGTTTAGTTAGGCAATGCCTCAAGAAAACACGCTGAAGTTTATGTGGCAATCTTCAGATGAGATTCCTGAGTTTAAATGTGCCTGGTTTGATTGCGAATAGTGATTAAATTATTAGACTATCAAGAATGTGAAATAAAACTTCGAACTGTAACTTTTCCAATCTAGAGACACCTTTTGAAAGCAAAATGAAAAAGAATATTGGTTAGGAATGCAATTACTCAGATTTCTTTTTCCCAGTATTCAGTTACAAGCAGCAAAAAAAAGCCAGTATCAAAAGGAAGCTATGTTCTTGAAAATGGAGCAGGGTACTTTAATGGAAACATCTCTTTTTTCATTCTTCACACCAGCCTCTTCAGGAGGCTGCCTAGCATTCAGTGCATCGATATATTAATTAGGCTGCTGCAGCGCACTGGATTCCTTTTCTGCCTATGAAGAGTTAGTGGTATGTGAGAGAAGAGAGTGGAGGATGTCATTCTTGAGAGAATAAAGTTGGGGCAGTAAAGAGGATGTCCAGGATTCAAGCTGATGAGAGAAAGAGAAGTGAAGTTTGGTTAGTGGTAACAGTTGAGACCTGCATTAGTCATCTTTATGCCTCTTCAGGAGGCAGAAAACTGACGTGAATTTCAGTCAAGATAGTTCAGGAAATGATTTCTTAAGGTTCAAGCTCACATGGTGAAAGCTTTGAATACCCCTTTCTTCAAGATACCCTTTCAAATATATTTCTTTTTTTACACTGTGATACTTTATTCAGTGATTGTAGGAACCCCTGTTTAGGATCATAGCTAAAGAATTGTGCAGTGGTGTTCTGTAAAAGAAATATCAGGTAGTAGTCCATTTCTTTGAAGTGCATATGCTCCCATGATAGGCTAAAATAAACTGAAAGACACTTTAAGGGAGACACATGCATTTGCTCTTTCCAGATGTATGATACCAGATTACAGATGAGGCCACTCCTCAGAATGTAGAATCAGTTGTTGATTCTTCAGTTACTGAACCGTAAAAAATATTTCCAGCCCTTGCCCATGCTCTGTTCACTGTGCTGAATACAACCATACTGTTAATTCTTTTATGTCTTTTGTTCTTGACTTTAATGTTCCTTAATCTAAACTGAACTGCTATTCCCATCTGTTAGACCAGGCACTTAAATGATCCGAGTCCTCCTTCATATGGCTGTACTGTGTCTCATTATTTTTCCTTTTGATACATGATGATTTTTAAACTCTTGTTTCTGTTAACACCCTTACAAGATCATTTTCTACATTAGGGCTGAAATCTGTTTCAAGCTTTTTTACGCCCCAGGCACTGTTTCTCAGCATAACAATGTTTTCTTTGAAGACATGAGCGGTCTGTATTCTGTTTCTCAAGATACTCTTGGCATTAGCTTTCTACATGCAACTGTGTTGTGTTGGAGGTTCATTATCACTTCTATGATAACAGTTGGTTCCCTGCAACTTTATTTGAGTCAGTTCTTTCCACTGTATCTTGTACAGCATCTGATTTATCTATTACATATTGATTTAAAATATCATGAAGTTATGTCATTCAACATCAGAGTAAGTTCACAAAAAAAGACTTTTACTGCTGAGTTATGGAAGAGATTCCATAAATCAAGGGGAAGTGCAAAGTTTCATTGTCTTCTTGAGACAATGTCTGTAAGTAAAAAGGAAAACAGCCAATCAGTAGTCGGTAATTAAATTTGAGTGTTCATTATTATCTTGATGAAGAAACAATGGAAGGAATAGTAGAAGGAGAAAATTACTGCAGGAATGGTTGAATTATGCTTCCAGATTGATCCTATTCCTCACCTAAATAGATTAAGAAAGTCACTGACTTTGGTTTCAGTAGAATTCAGTCCATAAGAACACTTCATTTATTCTTGTTTTTTTTTTCTTCTGGATATTTCTGGATTTTGCTGATCTAAGCCCCACTTTGTGTATTAGTATGATGAGAGCAATAGAATTCGTATCACCAGAGTAACTTTACTGCAGAATTGACATTTGCAAATCTCAGGCAAGATTGTCAAAACACTCATTAACTTCAATCAAACCAACATCCTTCATTTTTATAAACCACCTCTAGCTCCTTTGAAGTCCATGGCAGAATTAGTTTTCAAATTGCTATATATGTTTTGAAACTTTTATATATATACACATATAGAGAGGCAAAAACAAAAGGAGGGGAGGAGGGAGAAGAGGGATTTGCCTACTGTAATTTTTTTCTCATCCATTGTATGCATCATGTCTTGTGTCTACAACATTGCCTCAAGAAATGCTTATTTTAATCACACTGATAATGACTGTTGTGATACAATCCCACACAATTCTCCAGAAACTGAAGTACCAGTTATGTTCTTACCAAAAATAAAATCGGAGATCTCATAATACAAGATGATTACAATTGCGATATTTGTCCTCCCTAGAAGGCAGTCCACTTTTCAATGGGCTGTCTTGTATGATGTCTTGAGTGATTTGTAGTGCAGCATATTGTAGAGCACATTGCAGTAATCTAATTTGAAGTGACAAATGCACTGCTGATGGTAAAAATCATGATGTCTAGTAAAGAGCTATCCCCAGGCTGACATGTGTGAGGGAAACACATTCCTAAATGTTGAGGCAGTGCAGTTGTCAAACAGTAGTTAGAAATCCAATAGGGCCCACAGGCATCAGTTCTCAACAACAAATGCAAAGCACCCAGCAGCAAATGGAGATGGATATAATTTTTGTTATATTCTGAAATGGTTTCCACCTGTCTTTGTCACAGGTATTGCCTTACATTTATGTTTCAGCTAACTATCCCTCCTTCTATGTGATCTGAATGCTAGATACACAGTTTAAAGAAGACACAGAGGAGAGGTGTCAGCAGCGTCAAGCTGGTCATGAGTATAGATTACTTACCCATGCTTATCTTCCTACAAGTTCATGCCAAGCACATGTGCCAAGGAAGAGATTTGGGATAAAACTATTGTCAACCAGCAACATTTTGTACAAAAAGTAATTAGCCGTTACTATGTTGTGATCTAGAGACAGCCATCAGCTTGAGGGTTAAAATTCCTAGCCTGTCTGTTTTGCCTGTGTGTGGCTGATGGACAGAGCACACCATGAATATTGGTGTGCACTTGCAATCTTTCCTTTCAGACTTGTGAATAATGACAGTCATCAAAGGAGTAGGAATCATTTGATGTGCTCAGGTTTTCTCAAAACACCCTTCTCCGGGGCTTCAGCTGGGAACCAGTGTGTGGTTGAGTATGATGAAACCTATACCAGATGAAAATTATCAAGGCTGTCAGCCAAATTTTAGGTCATGAAAGTGCATCTTTCAGACAGAGAATGATCTTTTCTGAGAAATAAAACTGGTTTCTGATTTCTTTAAAATACCAAATAAAATAGTGTCTGATGCCCCATCATGTCCCCCCCAAAAAAGTAACAGTGATAACTAACTGTAGATTAAAGTAGAAGGAAAAAAGCCATGTTCAGACCTGTGGAATCCATGCATTATGTTTTCTGAAGTTTATTTTCCAAAGGTGTTTCCAGTTAGATATCATAACCAAAGATTACTTGATTTGCTTGTCAGAAGCCAGTTTTCTGTAACAGGAGATAATAAGTATTCGGAAGATAGTGACATAGCGTTAAACACTCCCATCACCGTGAGTTGCATATGAAGTGGAAAAACCACTTATGTTAATATTTGATTCAATCATTTGAATAGCTGATCGTCAAGGAAATTTTAAAATTCATTTCAGTTTTTGATGGTGAATCATTAATAATTATTATTATTTAATTAATTCCTAAGTCAACCATTTAACTTTTTATTAGTGAAGAACAACTAGTAAGTAGGGAGGACTGTACGTAAGTCATTGCAATTGAAAGGTGTTTTCACCAAATTATGGCACTTCTATTTCCTTTTGAGAAAACAGGTGGTCATTTTGCTTTTTGGGGTTTTTAAAGTAATTCTTATAGTGAGATTAATTAATTTAACTACTATCCGTGGAAGATGAAGTGCTTCCATAGAGTAATGTACAGCCTAAATTACAGGGAGCCTATTTGCTTTATAATTGTATCAAATGTCTTAACAGTTTGGATCTAATTAGACCCTTCTTAGTGAAAATCATTATGAATTCTGTTAAGAATCTATGGCTACCAGTTTTCTGCTTTCTATTCAAAGAAAATTAGGCTCCCTCTTCGCTGCTAGAAACAAAATAATGGAAGAACCATTTTTCATATCTATTTTCCTGTACAACTGGAATACCTATGTAACATTAAAAAGGAGCTAAGAAGAAATACATCTGAATGAAGAAGTGCTCATCTGGGAGAGCCTTATCTTCCTGATGTGTAGCAGTTAGCTGGTGTTGGTACTCCATCCTCCAGTGGGAAAGCCAGTGTCAACCTAATGTATGCATTATTTTCCTGGTTCATCTTGCTACAAAAGATTAAATTCTGTTCTCCACCTAAAACTAGTATTCAACAATATTGTTTATAAGGAAAGTATAATGGATCCATTCCAAATTTATAGCACTTATCGCAGTGGCAGAATTCCTTTTCTAAGACCTCACAAGTAAATAATTCTCTTGCAATGGGGCTAAAAAGTGTTTGGGGCTTTAAGTGATCTTTTTAAAAATCAGTCTGTCTTAGAATAAATTAATAATGGAATAATGCAAATGCTCCAACTTTCAGTGTATCTGAAATCAATTGAAATCTGTGCATAGGATTAATTTTGGACAAAAGCTGAATCCAGTTAATCCAATTAGCAATGATGCTTTACTTAATTATGATTGTGTAATTATTCTGAAGTCAGGTCAGCCAGTCAGGTAACTCTTGTCATATCAATGTTGTTACGATATCAAAAGAAACTGTTGCTATCCAGTCTAGCTCCTTAAACTACGTCACAATTGAGAAGTCCTGGGTTGTATGAGCTCATGATGTGAGATTGGCCATAAGCACAAATTGTACAGTAACATGAAGATTTTCATTATGTACTTTTTTGTTTGACTTCCATCTCTTTTGCCAAAGTTCCATGGCCCTTCTCTGTAGTATTTCTGCATTTTTGTAATTCAAAACATACTTAGAGTCCCTTTAAACACTAGCTTTTAACTTCCTGTTAACGTGTCTGCAATAAAGACATATTATGAGAATACCATATTAGCCTTAAATTAACCAATCTCAACGTGTATTCATTTTAATATAGTTTTTAATGGAAAAGGTAATAAGCATATAGAGTATTTTACAGATGATGCTACTCAACAGCATTATAATTTAATGATGTCTGCTTCTTATAGGTGTGTTTGGCTGTACAGAAGTCATATACACAGCTCTGATGGACAACAAATTGTCTCTAAACACTTGCTAGAAGTAGCCATATGTAATGCTTTCTTAAAATAATTGCCAGTGCCAGTGTATTAGGGGAATCATAGAATCACAGAAAGGGTTGGGTTGGAAAGGACCTTAAGATCACCTAGTTCCAACCGCCTGCCATGGGCAGGGTCATGTCACACTGGGCCATGTCACCCAAGCCAGCCTGGCCTTGAACACTGCCAGGCTATGTATGCCAGGAATTGTAATTGCCAGGAACTGTAATTGCCAGGAATATATATCTTACAGTTAACTAGGATAGATTTTTCACTTTTGTGTACCTTAAATAAGACTTCTCTGTACTATTGCCAGAAATTGAGAGGTAGCTTTTCTTGCAGATTTTGATACATTAACTATGACTACTGCATTCTTTTCTCAGCTGCATGGGAATTATTCCATAAAAGGTGATGATACAGGTTTTGAGATAGCATGAATTATCTGTGTTACCTTTTCTTTAAGGGAAGTTGGCTTCAAGCAGGTTACTGATTAAATCTTTCTGAAGAATGGTCTCAAGTAACAAGCAGTTTCTGAGAAGTTAGCATTATTGTCAAGCTAGAAGTTTGTAATCAGCACACAACACAAGGTTGAGATTCTTGCCTGGCAACCTTCTCGTTTAAGTCTTTCCATACATCTTAAGGCCGTTCCCAGTGGTATAACTGTATGAGATGCAGGAGTCTGCTCTTGGTGGTAAGGGGAGGTGAGTTTTCAGCTGTGTCCATGTTACACTGTTCCTATGTTTTTCTGGCTGAGGGAAGACCCTGTCATTCCAGATTTCTCGGTCCATGCATCATGGCAGGGCTTTTTAGTTAAATCAGAAAAATGTATGAAGAGTGTGAAATCCCCCACCCAGACAAGGATCTTCCTTCCTTCCTTTACATCAGCCACAACTTTTCCTCCACACTCCAGGCACAGACCTTTCATCTTCCAGATTTTGGACGAGCCAGTTTGCTGAATGTCAAGGAACTGGCAGCCTTTGTGCATCCCTTGCTTATTATCCTCTGTGTATCTGACAAAACTGATTTCAGGCTTGCCAGTGAAAGTGCCCTGTGCACTAGTAAGCTGGTAAATTCTTCCTTACTACAATCAAGTGCTCATCAGTCAGGTTGGACAGAGCCTTGGGAGAGATGGTCTAGTGTGAGGCATCCCTGCCTATGGCAGGGGGTTGGAACTTGATGATCTTAAGGTCCTTTCCAACCCAGACCATTCTGTGATTCTGTGATCAGCCATTTGAGCCAGTCTGTAAACAAGTTAAGATGTAGGTGTAGTGGGAGCTACGTTTCCTTCATGTAGCTGATCAGGTATACCCTAATCAATCTCCCATCTTCTTCTAGACAGCAGGAAGAGGTCAAGATGCTTTTCTGGAAACCTTTATTGACTTTATGCACATGTATGTATATTCATAAAAAGATACGTTGCAAGGTGTAACCATCTTTTCTCTATTAGTAGCGCTTGCACTTTAACAGGAAGATCCTGAAGTGGTTCAGGGAATGTGTTTGATATAAAGGAGTTTCTGTCTTCTTTCATATGGTATGCAATGCTAAAGCCTGAAACTCCCTCACTGGGGGCGAAGTGTCATGGCTGCATTGAATAGACTCCAGTATCCAAAAGGAGCACCCTTCACAGACATAATGCTGAACACAGCTCCTATTGCTGATAACATTCCTATGGCTTCTTAATGACTAGTCTACGACTTTTTTCTCATTCCAGATGAGACTAACTGGCATAATGCATGCTGTACTAGCACATTAGAGTTCTTACATGTCCAGTGTTTTCTGCCAAAAGTGAGACATTGCTGTCAGTGACTGTATAATCAATCCTTTATTGAAAATGAATCTGCAGTAAACTTCCATCTGAGGCTTTTAACAAAACTGTGTTATGTTCTCTGTGTAATGTGACAGGTGACAATTACGATTTTTTCCTTGGTACCTGGAGTGGGATTAAAGCCATACAGCAATAGGAATGCCGCTTCTTTCTTTCCTCTCCCTTTTTTGTAAAAATTACTTCCTTTCTTGGTGCAAGAATAGTATTGTTCGATACAGAGCTTTGGACTGAAGAGATGAATATTAACATAATAACCATCTTGCATCACCTGCTGAATTTCATCTCATTTGGCTAGTGATGTGTACTCCCTGCAGAGGAGTTGTCTGCTCTGCTTACCTTATCTCTGAACATTTGATTAGAAAGAATTACACCATATCAGTTACAAACACATGCGTCCACATGACTCCTTGTAATCCAAAGTAGCCTGACACTATGCAGTGAAAATTAAGACTGGAAAATAGGGCGGAGTGCAGAGTCTTGGAGATAATTGTGGCAATGAAAGATAACTTTACTCTGGATCACACCCAGAACTCGGCAGTATACGTAAGCACTTTGCTGTGAACTTGGTGAAGAAGTACTGAAGCACTTCTGAGTATGCCTCAGTTTATGAAAGCAGTTTCGTGTTGTTACGGTACGAACCACACTGTATCAGGCCACAAGTTTTGGGATGACCCAGAGATGTGCATGAGCAGGCATGAGATTTAGATAGATGAATTGAAAACATACTGCTATATACTACGTTTTATGGGTTTTATTGCTGTAAGGCACATCTGTCAGGGGAATTAGTATTCTTTGAGACTACCAAATGATTTCCCCGGAGAATCTGTTTTTTCAAAGTTAGCAGCATGGCATGTTTTCATCTCCCCATCTATGGAAGGATGACTGTGGTCAATGGTGTGGCTGTACAGAAACAGCTGAACCATCTGGGGCAAAGGCCTGGCTGGCTCATCTGGAAAACAAGGCATTTCAGCAAGTCACTTCAAGGCACAAGGATAGACTCTTAGATGTTTCCTAAAATTATGCATTTCCTATTCAAAGAAACATTTCTTTGGCTTGGCCCTCAGTAGTAGAAGTATATAAAACAGCAGAAAGAAAAGTTAAAAGAAAAAGAGCAACAACTTAAAATGTGAAAGATCTATGCATGATAAATATCAGTGACAAAGCCTGCTGCACTTCTAGGATGCTCTGTGGTGATCTGTTTAAGGATAATTATAGAAAAAAAGAAAATTTATGTGTTTTATTTATAAAGGATTAACCTATTTCAGTCCTGGGCTATTTTGAGGTGGACAATGTGAGTATTAAGTATCAGTTGAAACAGTGCTTTCTTACACTGGTAGCAAGTCAACTTGAATTTAAAAGTTCTTCACACCCAAGTGATAGAATAGTACTGTTACAGGACAAAAGTTATCTCTAACATTAACTGAATCTTCATTGTTTTAATTCTGGAACTCTTTCTCAGGTATTTATCTTTTCCTTTCATTTTGGTTCTGTGGAATGTCTATCTAAGAAAAAGTAATGGTTGGTCTGTAACAGGGAGATTTCTGTGCCTTTTCTTTATTTCCTTTCTAAACTATCTTGCAACTCCTACAAATCCTCCAACAAAAGGAGCGTGGAGCGTGTTGTTTCATTATTATTGTATCTTATCTTAAATCTCCTCTGGTAGCTACTGACAAATGGTAGTAACACTTCTAGTGATTTGCTGTTCAGTAGTTTAAAGCAATATAGTGAATACAGGGTCTGTTGTGGGCTGGGTATTGCACAGTTTTTTGCATGTGCATGTGGCTGGGGGAAGTGTTGAGATTCAGCTGATGCTGCTGTTCCTCTTATCAGCAAAGTAAGATTGTCCTTCCCCTTTCCTTTTGATTTTTCACAACTAAACAGAAACACTATTTCCATTGTCTCCTACTGCTATTGTATCTTATGTTGATATCCATACCATAACCACAATCAGTGAGGTCATCTGGTGCTGCTATTGTAAAATATTCAAGTCTCAATAAGCATTAATTTTGATTTACCCTAGGAACACACCTGGAGTTAAAAGTGTGGAAAGCTTGATAAACTGCAGTGTTTTCAGTATTAATCACTAGATGGTGCAGTCACAGGATGGTACATCCCTGTTGTTACAGTACTGCAAAGCAGTGTCACTCTTCAGCTCGTCTTTAGTGCCTCAACCTTGTGTCCTTCTAATCAATTTCTGATTAAAGCTAGTCCTTATTAGTACCGTACGTCACTATTAGCATCAGTTGTTCAAGGAAATCTTCTCAGACTGTATATTGGCTGTCAAAACTACAAAGGCAATCAGGGTTTCTTCCTGTCATCAGTTCATGGTTGCTGGAACTGTACTCATGATGACTTTCCACATGCAATACCCTTTTTCCCTACTACCTTGTAGGACATTTTCATCTTCTATCAAAGGCCTGAATTTATTTGATTCAGTTCCACTGTCTGTTTTTCACTAATCGTTGTCTTTCTCCCCTCTCTTTCAGAGGATAAAGTATGGACAACTGTGTACCATGATCTGCCAATGCAGACTTCTGTGGGAGTACAGTTATCTGTACTGCAGCTCAACTACAGTGCAACGATGGACCAGATTTCTGCCATTACGAGTAGTGCTGAATACTGTGAGCAGTTCATCTCCTACTCCTGCAAGATGTCCCGGTTGTTGAATACACCAGGTAGGCTGAAAATGGAGGATCAATTAAAAATGGTATTAAAGAACTTTAATTGAACAATTCATCAGGTTTTGCTGTTAGACCAGTCCATTAAGTGAACATATTTCTTTGTTCTCCGTCATTGAATTTCACAAAGAGGTAAATAGTGAAAATACTTTCTTAGGAAATTTTGCCTGTTTGCTTACTACTAAAATGAGTTTTGTTGCACCACAAATCTGTGTGATCTTGTCTCAGATCTGTTGCTTTGCAAAACAGGAAGCTTTTGGTAAGCAGAGTAGCTTTGAAAGTTTAATCAATACAGGCATTGAAAAATTGCTTTGAGCTTCATCCTGGTTTTCTGGTTGTCAGTTTTCATATGCTACGGTCAGCAAGAGCACTGGTTGAATGAGCGTTGGAATTTTCCCATTAATACCTCTGAAACAGTTTCTTAAACAGAATATTTTGGATAATCAGATGCTTTACATGTTGTAGAGATTGACATGGTCAGTGATGCTGTTGTGTGAGAAATCTGATACGTGATTACATACAAGTAGATTCATTATATGTTTCTCCTTTCACTGTGTAGCTTTACTGGAAGAGAACAGTCTTAGTACTGCTTGCTGTATGTGCCTCCTCAACAAGTCTTATCTGTAACTGTTAAAGACAAAAGTATTAGTTGTTCCAGAATCAGTAAAAGAGCACGTAAAGAAGAAATTTGGGGTTAGAAACTCTTTTAATATGCACCTATATTTATGCTCTAATTGAGTATGATAGCATTTGACATTGGACTTAACGAAGACAGGGTTATAAGTGGGAATATAGGATACATTTTTGTGATTGTGAAATGAGTTCATTGTGATAAAAGAAATCAAATGCACTTCAGATGAAACTAATGGCTGGATGCTTACAGAGTTATGCTTTAAGCTGCTTCCCCTGATGAATTTATTTTGTTATATTTTCTTATGTTTCTATAGATAAGGATTCATTTGAAATGCATGTGCATCTTATCCTTATTTCCATAAGCATTCTGTTAGTTAATAGATACTGTAATGCTTGTTACTTCTCTCCCTCCTCCCTGCTGTTTTTGAGCTATTCCTAATGCATGGTTTGTCTCTGTTGCTATTATTTTGCTTAATTTAGCGTAGCACAGAGATTCTGCAAAGTGGAAAATTATTTCTTCTTTCTTGGGCCTTAATATATAGATAGGATCCTGACTCATGTTCATAACTAGAAGCGTTGTGATTAGATTCTGCTAATGGGTACAAGCTCCCTGTTTGCATATTCTTCGGAAAAGTACTCTATGGATGTATCTTTGGGCAGGTATTCAGAGGGTGAATTTCCTTGGGGATGGAGCTGGAGATAATGTGCATAGAAAGCTCATCGGTTACACGCGATGTTAGATTCTCCTTCTTTAAATGTGTCAGACTATCATCAGAAAGCCAAAATCAGTTAGGATAGCTTGGTGGTAAGAAAGCAAGCAAGCGCAAAACCGCGCATCTCTACTGGAGTCTCACAAAACCCAATAAAACTAGAGGTACACTGGAAATTCCTGGGGAAGCCATTTTCAAGCAGGGAGCCTGCAGTTGTCTCACAATCTTTATGTCAATTAACTGCATACTGAGGAGATCTCTGTTCAGTTCCTGACTGATACAATTTCCTCTATGACTTTATTTATTTTGTATTTTTTCTGTTTTTTTCCAGTTCACTCAACATGAGGCTGATGATTTTTATTGTCTATATTGTCTAATTAGATACGTTTTTCAGAACAGGAATTCCTGTGCAAATATGCAGTTATAAGCGCGATAGAGGCTTCATCTTGGCAATCCAAGTAACTATTACTGTTAATAAATGAATGAAATCATAAGCCCATGAATTATAATTGCAACTTAATAACAACATACATGTAAATGGAAATTGGGGGGGTGGAGTGGGGCAGGGGGCGGATAACCAAACAAAATGCAACACCAGACCTTTTGTTCTGTTTTGCTCTTTTACCTTTACGTTTCTCTTACCCTCTTTTCTTCTTGTTTCATTGGAAACTTTCATTTTGAGAAGCTAATGATACGTTTAGTACTGAGGATATCTGGAAAGCTAGCTGTTTTCCTAGTTCTTGATGCCCATACATTTTCCATTTGGTATGGGAAGTGACAGGACATTTTCCTCATTTGCAGACAGGAGCTTGAGGTAGAAGAAAGTTCTTTTGTGTCCACTGGTTAACAAGAGGGAAAGAGGCAATGAAGGATATAGAACCGCTCTGCTTTTATGGGAAGAAGCTTCCCTTCTTTGCTGTAAGAAATAAAGTGATATAGAGGACAGTAATACAGTATACTCCTAGAATGCAGAATGTTAGTGAATAAAATTATGTATCTTCATCCAGGGTTGTCATTAGACTTCCTAATCACGCTTGTGACTTCCTCAGTATGAAATTCTCCATGGGCCACCGATCTCAGTCTCTGCAGTGGGGAGGGAACAGCATGCTGGTTCTGCCATTCTTCCCTTCACCCTGGGAATTGAGGCCCTGAAGGAAGGTAGGCTGCTGTGTTCACAATATCTGTGAGTCTGTCATTTCCCAGAGCTGTAGGAGCTGTAACAAATAATCAGAATGTGGGAGCTAAAAGCATAGATACAGAGAGCAGAATAAGATCTCTTGGTGTTGTGTTCCAATTTTTATTCCTATTCACTGTGCCTGCAGGCAGCATATGAAAAGCATAAAGCAGAGTTACTGCAGTGCATGAGGTAGTGTTTCATGCCTGTTTGTCTTTGGAGGAAATGAGACAGCAGCATCATGAATTCAGGAGTTTAACAGGTGAAACAGAAAACTTCATTTGCTGTTTGGTTGTTTTAGTTACAGTAAAGCAATTGTAATACCAGCAGTAAATAAGATATATGGGTAGACTGAGATAAAAACAAAAATAGCAATATGGTATTGTTCCTAATGATCCATCCAAATCAGAACTTACTATATTAATTTTCAAATCAGTAGGCATTAACTGATCTAGAGTGCCAGTTATAGGTATAATTCCTGCTTGAGAAGAGTTTCCTAAAAGAGCCTGATTGAGGAATGGGATTTCTGCAGTCCTACAGTGATAAATGGAAGCTGCTCCAAAACTTGCTCAGGCTTCAGCATTCCATTCTCAATATTCTTTCAGAAACTATGCCTTAAGCTTTCATGTATCTTTTCCAGCCTCAAAGAAACTTACTGATTGATCCCTTCTTCTTTGTCAGTGTTCTAGAAAAACTGATTTCAACTTCTAGTGATTTTTTTCAAGCAGAAGGGTAGCAGGAGCAATGTCCTTGCTCTGCTCTGATGTACATGTTTATGTCCTAGAAGTGGAAACCAAGAGCTTTCAGAGATTCCTTTTTTCCTTAGTCATTGTCATGTTGCCATAGAAGTGAGGAAGACATAAATTCTTAGGTTAAATGTTTCTCATGAAATACACAGCAACCCTCCTAGCTAATTGTCAGGTAGGTAAATGGTTAGTTAAGAGGTCTTTTTTTTCGCTTGATGATTAATACACCCTACTCTCATGTCTTGGTTTCATGCTGCTCCTTTGCTTGTCTCTAAACTATTCCTTTGAGATTTTTTATGATTTTGTGATCACTGAATCTCTTAGTTTCACTTCATCATTCTTTTAGCTGGTGAACTTGTTCTTCTAATTTTCCAAGTCATCTTTCTGTTGTGTAGGAATTAGACTTAATCCAGTAGTACTAAATGTACAAGGCTACATGTTGCTTTGTTAGTAATAATAGCAGCTGATAAGAGCTTTGTGAACATTAAAAATCCTCTAAGGAAAGTGTAACTGCAGTGTGGTGAGTCCTGGTTTCCTTGCTATGACTTTTTAAGTAAAAGTGGTGCATTTGAGTTTCAAGTTTATAGCAGAATGTTCCAAACCGGTTGTTTCTCTTGCCCCCTCAGTGACTGTGCTCTGCTTATTATGGGAAAAGATTCACTGTCTTTGTTTCGTAAAAAGAAACTAGAGGAAGGCAATAATTGCCTCTTCTGTTTGTACTGAACCCTGTTTTATAGAACTGTTTAAAACCATTCATGGTTATTGTTTTCACAGAAACACTCACAGACATTGTTTCTCCATGAACCCAGGTTGTTCTGGGGAAAAGTCATCTTTCTTGATGAATGACCAAACCAGATTAGTTTGCTGATTTCTCAGACAATGGATCTAAATTGATATATCACTGCATGTCTTGACAAGAATTTCACTTTCACCTGCATCCTGATTTCATTCACATTACCCTGAGTACTTTTTCTTATTCAGATATGCAGTAAAAATATCCAGTATTTCTTGTTTCATTCCTATATCCTGACATAAATGCGTGTCATCAACCGCAGTATGAAAAATCAAACTAAACATATTCAATTGAGAGGAGATGGCACTTTCCAGTGCATAAGCCAAAAGGGTTGTAAGGCAGAACTCCATTCCCTAATGTGCTTTGACTTCTCTTGGCCTTTTCTTCATTGCCCTGCATTGCCTTATAAGAAGACAAGTGTTCAGCTTTTACTGAAACATTGCTTGCCATGTTTTCGTGGATGAGATGATACCATTTCAGTTCTTGATGCTGTGACATTTACCAATTATCTAAAGGCTGTAGTTAGGCTTTCCTAAATTCTAACCCGAGTTTTCCCAGCTGACAGTCTGGTGCATTGAGCTCTATCTTCTGTATTAGGTTTTACATTTGGAAAGCCTTTCTGCTTCTCAGGAGCCACTTTAAACAGCCCTTAGCTAATGTTTGGAGTTGGGAAGTGCTGTAACTGCCTTGTAAGAACTACTTTTTGTTGCTAGCAATGCTATCAGATCCCACCCCCTATATCACACTTTTTTCATAGTGAGTTTATCAGATAAACCTCTGGAACGCAGCAGAATGCGTACAAACTTGAAAATGGATATGGTGTGATCACTAATGTGTCTATTTGGGGTATGAACAGCCCAAAATACATATTATTCCAGGAGTATGTTTGCATATGGTTTACTGCACTTTTTTATGCATGATGTTATTTATCAAATCAGTGTATTAAAATGTTTTTTTCTGAGTTTTATCTGAAACCAAGTACCTGAAATAGTTTCCCCTTTTCACCTGGCGAATAATTCTGCATTAATTTTACCTACTTTTCCCCATTTTCATTATAGCATACCCCATTTTTTCAGTGAGTCACCTTCAGTGATTTCATGCTTTGCCCAGATGCATTTGTGGATGTTAAAACAATGTCGTTCAGACCAGCTAACATAGCCTGAGTGTGTATAAGGACAGAGCTTTACTAAAAGTTAAAGGGATTAGGCAGGAAGAGCCAAATATTTTAAAATCAGGTTCATGTAACATCATTGCCATTATAATCTGGGAGAGGAGAGTGCATTATCCCCTTGAGTTTCTATGCCTTTACGTGCTTGTGGCATAAGCCATACGTACCTACAAATTTCTTTGTGGAAATCTGTATACATGTAAGTATTTATACAGAAGGAGCTGGCCTCCAGATGATGATCACTTCTTCTTTAGAAGAAATTACTCAACAAGATCCTGTTCAATGTATCTTTTGAAATAATTGGTATGATTTGCTCAATGTGAGAAGATGAAAAAAACTGATGAATGTCTGATTTTCTGTAAGATAGGCATATTGTAATGAAAAAGGGCTTAGAGACAGTAGCTTCTATTTCAAGGAATTTGTGTTGCCAGCAAAGAATGATTCATGATCACTTCATTAGATTCTTGGAATAGGGAGTAGGAAAGAGATTTCTCTTGATTAGTAGGAATAGGAATAAAATACCATCAAATTTTCTGGAAAATGGTGTCCCTGACCATGTAAGGGGGTTAGAACTAGATGATCTTAAGGTCCTTTCCAACCCTAACTATTCTATTCTGTGATTCTATGAAAAATGGATCTGCAGATTGGAAAAATAAAAATGAAAGTATGCTTGCCATATGTAGTGGCGGGAATTAAACTTCAGATCTGGGTGTTCTTTGGCCAGTGCAATGATGCAGACAGAGCTGCTAAAAAGACGCAAAGGTTGAAATGCAGTCCAGCATTTCAGAAGCAGCAGCTAAGGATTTGGCATCAGTTACCAACTTAGCTGCTGAGCTCTGAGTTTCAGAAAGTGGCAGCTGGTTAGTACATGCTGCAGTCTCAGTTACTCGAGAAAAGTGCCATTCTATTACTTTCTACTGGAAGCCTACCCCAATACAGCTTTGCAAAAATAGCTGGACTGTTTTGGTAGTCAACAAACATATGCTTCACAGCTAATAGTGAGGTTTAACCCAGCTTTATTAAGATCATGGGGATAAATTCAAGACATATTTCATATCTGTCAAGCTATTTTTAAAATGACATGCCTAGCAAAGCACTTGTGTAGATGAATAATACATATAGTATAATGAATCTGTTGTACCAAGCTAAAATTGCATACACAAAAATATTTGTATCTTGGAACATGCTATACTATTACATGGAATCTTGTCTCCCGTCACATTCAGAACTAGTAATCTGCCTCCTGCTAACATTAGTCCACCTCAGAAGTTCTTTTTACCTGTTTTGTCTTTCCCCTTTACTCATTCTTCTTTGATGTTTTATTGTGTCTTTACCTGTGATATTTTTAACATGTTCTGATTCCATACATACTTTTAAAAAACCTGAATAGTATTTACAGTGGTGTTAGTCCCGGATGACACAGGAATAACAGATCAAAGCTGCTTTTATTTCCAATCATCTGTCCCCAGTGGCATGGACTGCATTTTCATCGTATTTTTGCAAAGCAGTGCGTCAAGCAGCAGGAATGTTTGGAAGAGATACTGAACCAATTTCGTTTTCAGAAAATCTGAAGTTGCAAGGAGACTAGAAAAAATGTCAGACTTATAAGATAAATTATCTGTGGTGCTGCTCTGCACCAGTGTGCCAATTCTTCACCCACAGACCTAGAAGTGTCTTAACAAAATCTCCACATTTTGGGTAGTTGGAAGTTACAAGAGTTTTTCGTTTGTTTGGACTGGGGGTTTGGTTTTGTTTGCTTAAAGATTTCTGTGCAAAGTGTGTCTGAATGTAGCGGTCCTGAGGAACTGAGAGGATTGCTGGCCACAACTTCATGATCAATGCAGATCATTTACCGTGCTAAGCAGAGAGCAAGCTTCATTTCACTGAAGCAAAACCATCCTGACTCTTGCTATAATTGGTACTGCACCGTGATTTGTGGCCTGATGACCAAGTCTATTCAAGGACAAGAAATCTGTAACACCAGCAAACATGAACACAGCAAACTTCATGAACACAGCAAAACCAAAGAAAGATAATGAGTGGTAACTGAAAGTCTGCTAAAGGCCAAATTAGGTCTTTCCTCTGATAAGGTTTTATACACAAAACTTCTAAGATGGATCTTAGTTGGATCTTGATTCATTGTTAAAGTGGAGCAAATGAATATACGCATATACATCAATGAGAAGTGCATAGGTAATGAATCCGTGTTTGCATGCAGCATCCTAGTGTCATTGACTGCTTTGGACTTACAGGCAGGTTTTGTGTTGTACAGAAACACCTGGACAAAAGAAAGATAATCCAGTTACCTATTCTGTCAAATCACTCAGCATCCTGTGTGACCTGTTGGTGATTTGGATTGTATATGAATTCCAGTGAACACAAGAAAAATAATAAGCGATTCCGATGTTTATAGCATTACTGTTGTCAAGATTCATTTTTATTCAAAGTAATGCAACTAATGGTTAGAGAAAAAGTTTGAATTGTTTTTTGAATGTCATGCTAACTTCAGTAATCCTTTTATTATATACCTTAAAATCAGAATCTCACTCTCTAAAGCCACAGAAGACATCCTTGCATTGTGTAACAGGAGTAACTGGAAGTAAATAGCATACATGGTTGAGCACATCCTATCTTTCATGTGCAAATGGCTTAGAATGGAAACAAAGGCATAATTCTTGTAGGAACAATGTATTTCGTGTTGCAGAAGCTTTTAGTAAATCACTCACGATCCTACAAACTAAAGGAGTAGCATGTTTGCAAGTCACAGAACACCTTGCAAGTGTATTCCTGGTATAATAATTCATCCAAGACAGTAAGCAATAGCTTGCCTAGGTCTGTATCAAAGGGTAAAATCTGTAATTAATAAGAACTAAGTTTCTTTGAAGTTGAAGGGAAGTTACAGCATGCTACCTTTTCTGTTTCTCTCTGGCTCTTAAATAATCCACTTAGAAGGATTATTTATTATTTAAAGAGGAACTTAAGGAATGGTAATGATTGGATTACTGTCATTCTGGAAAAGACAGAGCTCTGTTCTGCTGTGTATTATCTAATATAAAAATAATGTGACAAAAGTATGTCAAAACTGGTGTCACCACATACGCAGGACTGCAGTAACAGCCCGCACTTGGCCAGAGTCTGTGATGAAGAGGTTTATAATAAATGCTGCACAGGAACTTTCTCATCTTCTTCCTATATTACTGACTAAACTTGTCATTTTTGTGGTTTTACTATATTTTAATGAAAATGCAATATTATTGCTCTCTAATAAAAAGCCTTACCTACAAGAAACTGGCATCAAATTTAAATACAAATTGCAATCCCTGGATTTTCAACAGCACAAATTCTTGTTTGTTTCTGGTGATTGAGTTTTACTGGGATATAGATTTTTACACAAATAGGCCATTTTAACATTTAAGGGAAATGCTCTGTTGTTGTGTGATGTTCTTTCTGTGCATTAAAACTTAACATTTATTTCATGTTTTTCCCCTTACACATTGCTACTATGGTTTATTCATATGTTTTACTATCAATAAGATTTTCAAACCGATCAAAGTGCTACTTCCTTTTTATATACATAATTTGTTAGTAATGCTTGTTCAAATACGTCCAAGAGTTATTTATTCCCCAAAATAGGTAATAAAGGCGATCAGGAGAATTCACAATACACACTAGAAATTTTCAACTATACTTGAGCATTTAGTAGTAACTTTATAAAGAAAAATATGCAAATTAAAAAATATACTTTTTAGTGTATGGCTTCAATACTGAAGAAAACGATTGGGTTTAATTAATTTTTAGCTTTTTAATTTTTCTGCCTGTTTTCCTTTCATTCTCTTTTTAAGTCCATCCTTTCGTGTGTTTTGATTACTTCTTTACTGTGAAGGTGGTGAGGCACTGGAACAGTGCTCAGAGAAGTTGTGAATGCTCCATCCCTGGCAGTGTTCAAGGCCAGGTTGGACAGAGACTTGGAAGAGATGGTCTAGTGTGAGGCATCTCTGCCCATGGCAGGGGGTGGAACTGAATGATCTTAAGGTCCTTTCCCACCCAGACCATGCTGTGATTCTATGATTCTTTCTTCCTCTCTTTCTTACTTTCTAACTGACTAGTCCTTAGGGATACTTGTGGAAGACCTATTGCTTGCACTGGTCATTTTTTCAAGCTATGAAATTTTGTTTTGAGATGCTGCTTCTCTCTGTTTACATCATTCTTTATATTGCTTTCAGAGTTATCAAAAGAAGGTGGGCAAGGGTTTGAAGAGCAGTAAGAGAGTATCACAGCTTAGCAGGTGGAGATAAAGAAATGATAGATCAGCAGTGCTATGGAGAGGTGGCGGAATTCAAAGGCTGCTTAAGAAGAGGGTAATCTTGTGCATTTTTAGGAGTTGATGGAGAATCCAAATCACTCTGTATATGGTAGCTGAAAGGCTTGTGGCAGCCAGCGAAAGTATACTAAAGGGATCATTGCTGAGCTTAATTACTTGGCTCTCAGGTTGGAGTTGGTTTAATTGAAACTAATGTGCTAATATTAGCTAGGTTTCGGGAAATTAAGGTGCTATGGAAGGATTCTAGAAAGCATGGAGGTGGTGCAGAATGATAAAAATGTGAAATACTAGAAACTGTTGAGTAGCTTCCTGCTGCTGGAAAAATTGGAAAGTACTTCAGAGTTCAAAGTTGTATAAAGTCACATTTAGTGTAACTTCTTTGAAATAAAAATAATGAAAAGTTTATTTGCAACATAAGTTGCTTTCAGGTTTTGATTATTTTTAATGGGATGTGCTAGTTTTTAAAAATGAAGCCTTTTGAAAATGCAAAGCAAGCTGTAGGTCAGAAAGTGAACAAAATGGCTTTGAGTGTCTGGACATGTCCTGGGCTGTGAGGGGAAAAGAAGATGCGCTGTTGCTTTCATTCAGTGGAATTTTAGAAGTAAGTGCTTTACAGTTTCCTAGAAAACACCATAGGAATTTTACAATACAATAAACTCGCATTTGCTCTGGTCGACATCAGACTTCACACTGGCACATGCCACTTGTAGGAATATGTCCTAATCAAAAGTGGTTTTGAAATTGGATTAGACCCTTAAACAGTTATTGAACTCCTGGGTTCTGCTTTGAGATACACTAAAAAATCTCTTTGTATACTCCTGAAGGTTGGTACTTTTTTCACTCTTGGATGTGAAATTATCCAAATAAAATAGAGGACGCGAATTCCAAGAGGTGACTTTGCTAGAGGATTCAACCAAGGGCAGCTGTTCACTTTAAGTATTAACTCTAATTTAAATGCACGTGCCAATTTAATTCAAAATCTTTGACTGAAGAAGATAAGGTTTGAAGGTTTGTAATACAATTGGTTTTACTAAAGCAAGTCTTGAAAGCATTGGAATGCTGAGTTTATCATCCAGGTCTGACTACTTCAGTTCCCACACAAAACAGTAGTGCCCGAAAATGATTTTTTTACTGTGCGGCTGTTCAGCTATCAAAATAAAGTGAATTGATGATCTCAGCCTGCTTCCTACTGGGCATATGCTACATTTAATACAGTCATCATCATTGCAGTCACCTTTCATGGCTGTTTAGCTACCAACGAGCCAACCCACTGGTCTCCTACAATGACAGATGACATAGGAGTGTGTGAGCTATTTATTTTTGCTTGGCTGAATGTTGAGAGTAAGGATGAAGAGAACAAATGTTTGAAAAAAATTGGTTTTATAAAGTCAACTTGTGCAGGTCAGATTGTTTTCTGTTCTGCGTTTTACAGCAAATGACTATTAATGAACAACTGAATTACTGAATTGCAAAACATAAAACAATACATTTCAGTTTTTATGCCACATTTCAAAAGAAAACCGTTTTCTGAAGTGAACACAGCCACCCTCATCCTGTGGTCACCGAAAAGTGGTGCTGTCAGCTGATAACATTATGCATTTGACATAAAGTAACGAAGTACTATCTTGTTTATTTTCCAATTAATTGTCTTTTCATTGTCTCTAATGGGAGTTCGGCTTTAAGGATCAGGAACTAAATTTTGGTCTTGGCTTGTTATTCGACTTTGGGGGTGGAAGTGGTTTCATATCCTAATATATGTAATGACAAGGATGAGAGGAAACCTGTTATTTTACTTCCTCTTATATTTGGTGATGTTATAAAAATATTTCTATAAACGGGAGATAACATTTTCTAATCTGGTCAGTGCATTAAGTGCATGATAGTCCAAGTTATTCTTTCTCACGTACTGGCACTTCAATATTTGTGTTAGAGTCTGTCCTTCCAATTTATTTTATGGCAATGTTTTAGTTTGTTGTTTGAATTTGATGCTGGAACAGAGCCACAGGTCAGCATATTTTGGCTGGAAAATGTTTTTGGAATAGCATTAAGTATGGTGATTTACATCAGGAATGACTCTACACATGGCTAATTCCTCCATCCTGTCAGCTGTAAATAAGAACTGATATTAGGAAGGTTGCAATTTACATTAATGATAGTGCCAGAAGCACTGGTACAATGTTCTTTATATGGGTTCATGCAAATGGTTGATTTCTACTGATGTGTGCATTAACATAAAGCCCATCCTCAGGTAATTTATGGGAAAATGACAAGATAGGAAATACTGAGTGAAGCAGTGATCAGTGAGCAATACCATAGCCTCAGATCAGTACACATTTCCAGAACGTGTTCATCATTGCTTTGCTGTACAAAAAAATCATGATACACAGGCTAGTGCTTGGAGAGATGCGGTATAAAATCATGTGGTCTGATACCTTTCCATAAGCACTGTGAATCTGGGGATTTCTTTTTTTATAACATGCATTCATACAACGATCAATTAAGGAATTGATCCAATTATTTAAAAGACATGCTGGGAAATAGCAAATATTCATGGAATTGTAGATTGACAGAAGGATTGGAAGGGATTGCTGGAGGTCATCTGGTCCGGGCCTCCTGCTCAGCTGAGGCCACCTAGAGCTGGTTGCCCAGGACCATTTCCAGATGGTCTTTTGGGAAGTCTCCAAAGTGGGAGACTCCACAGCCTCTCTGGACAACCTATGCCAATGTTTAGTCACCCTCCCAGTAAAGCAGTGTTTCCTCATATTCAGTGGCAACCTCTTGTGTTTCAGTGTGTGCCCATTGCCTATGGTCCTGATACTGACCACCACTGAAAAGAGCCTGGGTCCATCTTCTTTACACCCTCCCTTCAGGTATTTATATACATTGAAATGTATACCTAAAATGAGCAAAGGTATATTCCATACCATATAACATTGTGTATAAAAAAATTGGCGTAGAGGAAGAAAGGATGAGGTCTGACTTCCACGTTAGCAGTTGTTTGGAGAGTAATTGGTCTGCTTGAGGGAATAATGATTCGTTGGAGATTTTTTTCCTTCATTTACTAAGCTGAGCTTTATTTTAACCCATGTGATTTTTCACTCTTGCTCTTCCTATTCTCTCCCCTGGTCCATCACAGAGGAGTGAGTTAGCAGATGTGTGGGTGCTTAGAGACTGGCAAAGTCAACCCCCCAGGCTTTGAATCTGAGAATTTGAAATCAGTGCACTATGAAGAGATGCAAAATCATTGCATATTTCAGTGCAATTAAAGTGCTGAGGTTTTTTAAACAGCAGATAACTGAGATGGGGAAATACATAGTTTTTACTTGCCAAGAATGTGTTTGCCCACAGAAGACTGATTTGTCTGATTGTTGTATTCAGGCAGACACTGAATAATTGGTGATAGCATTTGGTCAAAACCAAATCTGTAGTTGAAGAATATATATGGCACAACAGCCACAATTGCAGCCAGTTAGTCAGGAAAATATTAGCAATGATTATACAACCCTATAACCCTACCACAAAAAAATTATTATAAATTAATTTTCATATTTAGTAACATCTAATGCCTTCATTATGAATTCTGAAAAAAAAAAAATCTCTTCATATGAACCATCCAGTTAAATCCATGCAGTAGAATTTCAGTTCTTCTGTGGTCGTGATTAGAGGTTGCATTTTCTTTTTGCATATGGACAATTTGGTCTGGAGAACTATGTTAAAATAATTCTAAATCAAATTTGCAAAAGAATTTGCATCTTGGTTATTATACTATGGACCCATTTTAGCTATGCAGTTTTTCAGTATTTTTGTTTTTAGCAATAAGCTTTGGTATTGCAAAGACTAAGCCAGGAGGAGATGATAATTGCAGTCTGTGGCATGATTTGAGCATGTGGAGCTCAGGCAAATGAGTAACTGGTGCCCTGTGGTAGTGATGGAAGGGAGCAGACCTTCCTTCTCAGATCGGCTCATCGCTTGACCACCACTGGGATGATTGCAGAACAGGCCACATGGAGAAGATGGAGGCATATGGTAGAGACTTGGCCAGGCTTCAACCACTAAGCAAAAGATGCTTGATCACCTCCTACCTGTTTGGCTTCTACAGCATAGGTATACATTCAGCTGAAGCAGTGTGCCACTGTGCTGGTGAAATTTGGATATGTATGTGAATAAATAATACTGCATATGTAGGCATCAGATACTCAAAGAGGAGTTAGATGAGGGCTCTGGGGAGTTTGCTGCCAATCTTGAGGCAGGTATTTTTCTCTTTTTTGCATGAATTCAAGAATTCACTGACTATTATGTTGGTTCTCAGATGGGTGTTTTTGTAGCTTTTCCAGTTAGATGTGTTATGATAATGCTGTACTACTTTTTATTCTTTTCTTCCTAAATAAGTTATATTGCAAAACACAATTTCTTATTGCTCTGTTCAATTGGTCATGAGAATAGAAAATCTAAGTGCAAAATTCTGTGGAAATACCTGAGTTTAAATTTTTGAATTACTTTATTCCTTGCTTTCTTTGAAAAAACTGAAGGTCTCTACATACTGATTGCAAAACCAGTATCATTATCTTTATGTAATATCTGCAGTTGATTTCACTCAGAAGACTCTTAACTTTATGGTTGTACACTATGCTAATATGGGTGGTGGTGATGAAAATATAAGGCATCAGAGTTACTCAGTGTAGCCTTGACTTACTTTTTTGTACAAAGAGATGTTCTTACAATATTATGTGTTGTTGTTGTCCTAGAAATACTTAATTAAATCCAAGAAGTGTACAAATCTTCTAGTATATGAATTAGGAACTGTTTAATGCATGAGCTAATAACTTGCATAGCTTTTAGTTATTTTTTTGGGACGCTCTCAAGGATAAATAAAAGAGAAAAACCAAAACCCAGAGCACCCTTTCTAATTTGCAAAGCAGTAGAACTGGGATTTAAGCTGAAAGGAAGATTGGTAATGTCATGAAAGAGCATTCTTCAAATAAAACCTTAAATACAATAAAATAATTGGAATTATAGAGAGAGAAAAAATCTGGTGATGTTATCAGTTTTGTTCTCAGAACACAGCCTGGCAAGGAAAAGAGATGCCCCAAAAGTACGGTCTTTCATTATTGTGTTTTGTTCGTATTTAAATCATCCATTCCTACCGGATAACTCTCCTAATTAGTATTGTAATTACATTCTGCCTTAATTTTTGTTGACTTAATTTGTCCTTTTTGTTTTCCTTGCTTTTTGCACCCCACCAATTAATTTTTCTCATCTCCAAAGTATGTATCCCTTAAATACCCAGGGATGGTTATACGCTCGTATAATTGTCCTGAGAAGAAGCAACAAGAGAGTAAGCACTCACAGCTGTCTTAGCCTAGGAGAAGGTAGAGGTGTGGCCAGAGAGTTCAGTGAAACACATCAGATTTAAACTAGGGGGCCCTGAAGCATTATGCAGATGTTAGAGAAATATGAAAACCCAGTGAATTAATATGTGGAGCTCCTATGGAACAGCCTCTCCAATATATTTTCAGCTCAGTATCTTATTTTAACTTTACAAATGTATTTTCAGAGTAGTGCAAGGGATACTTGAACACATCATACATAAAACATACTGATTATTTTGCCTTTTTGATTCATAGTCCAAGCTTAACTCATCCATGGTAGTGACATTGAAGTGAGAAGCTATATTAAAATAAGGCAGAAGGAAAACTAGAGATGATTGATGAAGATGAGTAGAACAACTCCTAACTAGGGGGATCTACTACCAACAAAGGACTTGAGGTTTGCGTCATTCCTTCCATGCATAGACTGCTTCTGCTGAGTAATACCAATGAATGATTGCTAATGGGAGATTTTGATTCAAATGGCTGGAGGTTAAATGGTTGCTTCGTGAACATCTGTTGAGTGAGAAAGGAAGAACCTCATAAGATGATTGTTATTTTTAATTCTTTCCTTACTGCTGCTCTCGCTGACTGACTGCTCCTGACTTGACTGCTGCTGCTTCTATTACTACTGTAATGCCATTATTACTTTAGTTCTTTTGCTTTTACCACAATTTGCAACATCTGCCATTGCCTCTAATGTAATTATGTAGGTTTGCCTTCAGATTGCTCTCTTCTACGTAGAAGTTGTAACAAACAAAACCTGAAGGGAGTGTGTCAACATCAGAAGATTGATAACAAGGAGAGATTTTGCTACCAGAATTACCATGTTTGAGTTCTTCCAACACTAGTGCTCATCCACTTACTTTCCTTTCACCACGAGTACTAGCATTGTAGTACCTACATACTTGTCTCTTCGAAATTCTATAGCAAAGCTAAAACCAAGATGATCTGGGAAAAAAATGCCATAGGTAGGTTTTATGCTTTGTGGAGGACACTCAGGGCTGATCACCACTACAGCACTTAGACAGAAAGAGTGAACAGGCAAACAGGATGCTCCCTGCAGATGCTGTCTGTAACCAGTCTGATCCAGGAAATTCCCCTCTACTGGACAAAATCTGGACTAACCTTCCAGTTGATGAGAACAGGTTGATGGCAGTAGAGAGCATGTGTATTTCAGTAGGGAAGTTTTCCAAGGATCTCAGGAAGTGGGTGAAACAGAAAATACACCGTGCTTTGTAAGAAGCAATTCATCATTTTCTTACTGTGTAAATGATTGGAACGTTGTCATTTTCACTGGGGTTTCTGTATAGTTTTGTCAGGTATGTGAGAGATTAGTGTAATTTATGCACATTATGTAAATTGTCAGACAATATACCAGTTAGGATCACAAATTTCTCTCTACAAGATAAGTAATCCTTGTGCCGCCTTTCTTATGCATCTGTTATGTTGATGACTAGTCATATACAATTATGCTGAATTTTAAATACTTCTTTCTAGCTTGACAGCTGAACCTAAATATCAAGAAAAAAATCAGTTTTGACTATCAGAAATATTTCCTTGTTGGTGTTTTCCTTTGCAATATATCAGTCAGACTTAGAATGGTATACTTCAGGTTTGGATTGCTGGAATAAGAAAGCCCATAACATGAAAGAAACGAAAGAGAGTGATTGACAAAAGGAGGTGAGTAGTCCTAGTGTGGTTGGAACTAAATGATCTGTAAGGTCCCTTTCAACCCAAGCCATTCTATTATTCTTTTATTTAATAGTAATTGGAGCATCCACCAAAGTTACAGGGTCCATTATGTCCCTCAGGGAATCCAAGGTTCATACATTGCTGAAAAGTACTTTAAAGAGGTGTTGTAATTAATTTTTCTTAATGTTTCATGTTCCATTTAACATTAAATGTGTAAGTATCCACTGGGACAGAGTTTTGTCTCCCATGTAGGTCCTCACTAAGCTGTGAGGTATTGTGGAAAAGCTAGTTCCAAAAGGACAGGTAAATAAAAAAGATGAATAAAGACCACTTCTTTCACGTTGTTGGCTCATAGTAGAGGAAGGCTTCTGGAAAGAGAAATCCAACTAAGAATTGTCATTTCAAGTCAAGGCTGAGTGTGAACTCGTCAAAGTCTCCTCTTAAAGATTCTCCAGTTTGCATAACATTTTGCATGAAATCATTGCAGAGGTGAAAAGGACTTTTATGGCAACTAATATGGACATCTGGAGGTGGGAGAGATAGGATCCAGACCGCTCTTCAATGAGCAGCATCAGGAACAGACATCCTTAACCAGATACTATTCCAAATGGGCTGTGTCTTTCCTCATTCCATTTCTGCATACTCTAACAATATCCTTATATTCATCTGAAGCGGCCTCTCCCTGTATCTCTCCTGCTTGTGTATGAATTCCAGACAAGTGCCTTAAAGCACAAACCCTTCTGTGACTTCTTGAAACATGCCACAGCTCTCACCACCTATGATTATTCACTGGAATTACGGAGTAGTTTCAGGTGGCCATGTTGTCTTTCAGTGTTCCTTGAAAACAGCCCACATAGGTAAAATTAGGTATCTGCTGTGGAACCTTGACTAGTACCAAATTCTTTTGAGATAATAGGAAGCATTGCACAGTGGAATAACTTTCCAAGGAGGTACTTCATCTTGCGTATGCCTTAGCTGTAGAATAAAATGTTCCATCTAAATGGGATGTTGATGCTATACAAATGACTATTCTTTCTCTGACTTCTGTTTATAATTTTGGAATTGGTAATCTTGTGGTAATGCTTTGTGTTAATGCCTCACTGTAAGTGAACAAATGTATTGGTAGTTCATTTACCTGGTTTTGTCAGATATATATTTCTGAAATCCTATCTCTAAGTTGCACTTTGGAGTTAATGAGTGGGATGGCGACTTCTGGATGAATGATAGGCAGTGCTATTGAGTTGCTTTGGACTTAATTGTCAAAAGCTGATTGAGAGCGGTAGCTTGAGTGCATAAAATGAGCACATGAAACTGTACTGGCCTTAACCTTGTAGATCTATCAGTTGCACATGTACAGAATGTACTGGTATTTATCTGCAAATAGACCAGAGATGGTTTTTTATTGGAATATTCGCAGCAAAATGAAAAAAATATTAGCAGTGTTATTTTATCTGGACTTAGCACTCTCAATGAAATGTCAAAGGTGATTTTCTTCATCTAGCATTCTTTGTTACTTTGGCATTGATGTATGAGTAGTGGGTTATGATGGTGCTGCATTCGTACTCTGCTGTGTGCTTTCCTTAACCGACGATAAATAGATTTAATAACTGTGCTTTTTATAAAAAGTGCTTCAAAATCAATTATATCTTCATGGGTAGTTCAATCCCCATCACTCTACTTTCCAGCTGGCTAATATTTAAAACAAATACCTATCACTCTATGAATGGGGTACAGCGGGGTTGTTTGATAGCGTAGTGTTTGCATGTCAAAACACAAGCAAATTGTCAGGAACATAGCATATATAATTATGGATTTGATATTTATGAAGAATTTGTGGGACTTTGGCATTTAGCATGAAAGCTTATAATAATGATAGATAGCAATATAAAGGTGGTACAGCTGAACCTGTTCAGAAACATGAACACTGTTGGGGTTTTCTAATTCCTGTATTTTTTATGAATTTAAAGACCTGTTTGGAGGCTGCATGTGGTCCAAATCCCTTTGATAAATGCACTGTCACTTTGCTTTAGGCATTTGAAAAACATTTACTTGAGCATATTGATTAGTCATTAGGGCTATACATCATCAAGTATGTGGAAACATTATTCAATTCCTAATAAAATTAAAAGTGTGTCTCAGCTGTGTGAAGCAATACACATAGCTGTAAAGTATTTGGGATTTAGATGAGTATTGCTAGCAGCATTAACTCCTTAAAGGATTAGGCTCTCCGTTGGTAGAAGACAGTGCCTCTACGTGAGGTGGATAATTATGCTGCATGTGATGTGATGGAGGAGCCAGTGGTGGGTGTGTTGCCCAAAGAGATTAGGTTTAGCCTGTTACCATATGCAGCTGAATTTGTTCAGCTGAGCCACCTAGAATATTGAAAGGAAACCAAAGTAGTGCTCATGGTTTGCTCTGTTGTTTAGGCAGTGAAGACAGTGCTTCATCAATTTTCATTCATCTCCTTCAAAGCAAAGATGTGAAGTTGTGCCAAGGTAGTTCTGTGAGTGTTTCACCCTTTTAGACTCATCACAAACAGATATTTAATGATCTTTATGAAAGTAAAGTTTGCCATAGTGTGCTGTTTCCAATATAAGCCAAATGAATCATTATTTTTATTTTCTTCAGAAGCTTTTCTTGCTTTTATGTACCCAAAGCTACAGAATTCTCTACGACATCTAGAAGCACCTGGTTTTGGTGAAGGGAGACCAAAAAAAACCTTAGCAAAGTAGAACATTTGAACGTGTTACTAACATGAGTAGATGAAGTTCATAATAGTTAAAACATGACAGAAGTAGCCCACCCCTTCCCCATCTTAATCTTACATAAATCAAGGAATAAAATTAGATACCAAGTCCAGAGGAGGAACCAAAGTGTGGAAAGCAGATTTGATTACTTATGCTTGTTGATGAGCGGAAACACCTCTTTAAAGTAGTTATATATTAGTAGCTGAAGCCAACAACATTTGCATACCAATCAGGAATCCTTATACTGTTTAGTTTCTCCTTTGAGAGTGTATTTTGTTTGGTGGTTTAAAGGAAATTACAGTTTAAATAAGGATCATGATTTCATTTGCAATCTGTTATCATAATTTGTCTGTGAAATTGTTTAAATCTTTCATGTAAGAAAAGATTGGTTCCTCATGTATCTTCCTTTTTCTGTCATTTAAAGGATGGCTTATATCCTGTCTAGGGAGCTTGAATGTATAATGATTATAGAATAAAAGCAGGAATTGTAGGACTGGAATTTTCACTTTCAACCCTGCCATTGATTCACAGTATGTTATCAGGTACCCATCATGTTTCTTTATTTCTTTTTCTCCATCGGCAAGACTGGGAATGGTGAGACTGGACCCCTTAGAAATATATTTGGTATCTATTACAAAGAAAAGCCATGCAAGTGCTGGGTTTTAATTTAAAGAATGTAATTCCAGTGTGCTTTTTATTTATTGTATTTGTACATCTGTTATTGTGCTTGCCTTCATTACAGATCAAGCAAGAAATTTCTAGCTGACTGAGGCTGGATTCTCTGTCTGTTGTTGCTTTCTCAAGGGAATCTCTCTTTTTCCTTGTATGTTAGCAGATATGCCACATTTCTTAAAGTTCTTTTCCAGCCTAGGTGATTCTATGATTCTGTGATTTCTGTCCAGCAGCCAGCTTACAGGAAAGTGTCCTGTAGCACCTGGAGCCATCCTCCCTCACACCTCTTCTCGTTCCTAGGCTATGATACTCTGTCAAGGTGCAGGGCAATTCTTTCTTTCAGACTCCTTTGTCCCTTCTTATCTGGGAAGTGTCCTGTGAAGTGCATCTGAACAGCATGAATAAAAACAATCAGCAGTTGTACTACCTAGAGTAAAAATTACATTTTGCTACATTATTTTGTAGCATAATGCAGGCATCATCTGCAGTTATGCATAAATATCCCACTGCGGTATAGAAATACATGATCACTTTTTACCACTGTTTACCATTTCTTCTCTTAACTCTAGTGTTAGCCGTCACTATAGACGTGAGGTACATACCACAGGAGAGCACTGTGTTGTTTGATGTGGCAGCTTCCATGCTGTAGTGTTCCATGCAGATAGCCAGACATATGTAAGGGATTTGAGTGATGCTAACCTTACTGTTATAAATGTGCAAGAAAAGTGTTTCATGTGTCCTTTCAGACCTGAGCAGCTGAACTGTTGGGTGGTACATACTGGAGTTTTAGGGGTTTTCCACCCTCTTCCATTGTTACAGATGTCAGAGATAGTTCATGTGTTGGTGATGAAGTATGTACGCAAGGCTGGGGGAGCAAAGAAGGGGGTAGTTGGACAGAAGTGTCATCTTTATTCAATATACCTTTCAGCTAAGCCAAAGGGGAGGGTGAAAAATAGTCATGAGGAGGATTTGACTGACTTCAGGCGGTTAAATAGAAATGGTTTCTCCTTAATGCTTGCATGTACGTTATAGCTTGCATTTCAGTTTTAATGCTTTGAAATGTAAAAGTATATTCAGGAAAATGGGCTAATAAGATCTCCGTAAACAGCCATATGTTGCCATTTTTATTGAATTTAAAGGGTGATTGGAATGACAAAGATGTTATTACTTGCAAGAAAAAAAGAATAAATGCCCACCTGTACAATTTATACATTTTTTCTTCTTTTAAAATACCTTCAATTGCAGTTGTTTTCATCATTAGTTCTGAAAAAATAGAGAAGAAAAGAGAAATTGCCCAAAAGGTGGTCCAGTATTTCATCTTATGAAGTGATGAATGCTACATAAATGCCTACCTAGAGCCAGGTTTTGTTATTTTTACCTATAGCTGAAAGTGCAAGTGATTCTTGACAGGAATACTCAAGGACTATTGCAAGCAGTGCCTGCTCACTTCTGTGAGTACTAGAGCTTGCATAGAGTGAGCAGTCCCTGGGGCAGCAGTTTTGTACCAACGTGCTCTCAGTTTGCACTTCGACCTGTGTCAACAGAGCCTTATGTACTCGTGTGTACTTAGGACAGGGATATAGCAATTCCTCTGGAAGGGAAACTTTCATTCACTGAGGTTGAAAGGCAGAAGAAATGGTGCCTGATCTGAAACCTGAGTTCTCACACATAAACATGACCTTTTCATCCCTCTACCAAAAAAATACATTTGCATGTATTTGGCTGTGTTGCGTGTCCAGGAGGAATTACCTGAACTAAGTGTACACATGCCCAGAGGGAACAACTAGCAGTACGAAATGATGTTCCCTGTGCCAATTTTTACAGCATGGGAAAGCAGTGAAGGTTCACACTTTAAACCTGAAGACTGTATGCAAGAGAGTAGCTGAATTTCTGGAGCTGCAGGCCATGTGCTCTTTGTTTGAAAATTAAAATGAGGTTTAGCATCAGGAGACCAGTACCGGTGAGCCTACAGAGATGACTCCACCAGCTGGCTCAATGAATCTCATCCAGACCACAGAATGGTGCTGTATGTCTGTAGTAACCTTGAACTTTACTATTGTCTTTAAAGTTCATAGAATATTATTTCAAAATCCAACTACCAGTAGCTATAACTACTCCATAAAATACAAAGAGAGGCATAAAAGTGACACATTTGCCTTGTCATTCATTATTTTATGAGATAGCCATTTTGAGTGAGCACACCATAAAGATTTACTTACAAGACTGTTATGATCTGATATGTCGAAATATTTTCTATTATAAAGGAAATGAAAAAGGGTTGCTAAAAAAATGGCTTTTACCATTTTGACCTAGAAGAAAGTTCAAAAATAGTTGCAGGCAAGGCTTCTAATTTTTAGGGAAACCAGTTTACAGTGCTTTTAAGTCAAGGGGGGGTTAGAGCAATGAGTAACCCATACATGAATCCATACAAAACCCAAGATTCTTCCTCTCTTCCTTGGTGTCTGCAGTGATCTATCTGTCAGTTTGATATTATCTATATGATACCATCCTGTAGGTGTCTGTAAAACCTGTTATTTTATCATATTTGATCCCTTAACGAATACGAGAATTTTACAAACACAAGATAGACAGAATCAGTTAGAAACAGATACTGCTCTTTGAGTATGGCTGTGGAGGAACAGATCCCCTTAGAGTGTACAACCTGTGAAAAGAATAACATGCCTGAATGTTTAGCATATGGGCTCACCCACCAAAAGATGTGTGATGGAAGTTTCCAGGTGTTCATTCCTTGCTTCCCCTTAATAGTCTAAAGCCTATGAAATGTATTTTTAGGTTAGGTGAACACTGAAGATTGCTTTTTAAATCATTGGAAAGTATTTTTTATAATGAAAATCATGCATGTGTATATACATCTCATACGTGCATATCTACAGAGATATATCCACTGTGACTGTTAAAGGCTTGCTCTTCTGCACGTTGTTTTTGGCATAATTTCAGACACAAAGACTGCAAACCCGTAGTAGGTGTGCGTTTGCCTGTTCAGTCTCCCACTATTTCTCTTAAGTTTGCTGTGGGGTACTTTCTGTGATTTGCCAGGACCAGTGAGGCTTTGGAGCATACAGAAGAGGGGAAGATGCTTGACTTACTGATTGTCCATGTGTTCTGTCCATATGGATGCTTCTAATGTTCAGTTACCATACTGGCCTAAGATGGAAGTTGTTCAGTACCCTTGTAGTTCCACTGCTTAATGTGATATCCCATCTCACTTGTCCTAAGTCATTCCTGTTCTTGAGACTGGAATAGCTAAATATTTCCTTCACACAGATAAATCAGTTCTTCTGGCATGCTTACCTCCTCATCTACCTGTTTCACTTTTCATCAGCCTTTGGGAGATAGATTAGACACAAATGTGTGGCTGCACATACTGGCTTTCTTGTTCAGCATTGTCATGCATTCATTCATGTGGTCCTGGTCAGTTACTGTATATGAATCAAGGGATTTCATGAATTAGCACCTTTCATAAAATATTCAGTGTTCTGTGGAAAGGAAATTACATTGAAAAGACAGGCATTCCACATGCATTCCAACATTTCTGGCTTAGGTGCAGAACCTGAAAAGCCAGGGATGTTCACTTAATGTTCTTTCCTTTCTAAAGCTAAGTGCTTAGGGTTCTTTTAGTCCATTGTAGTTTGTGTTGAAATAAGAGCATTAATTTTTCTTCTATTTTTTTCTTTTAATCTTTTAAGTAGATACTATCTAATTAATATGAACATTTTCTCATCTTTAATAACCATTCTGTGCCAGCACATAATTTTGAAACCTTTAATCCACTGTGGGAGAGACGGGCTTGGGCTATTAATATAGGTTTTATTACCAAGTTGCAGCAATTAATCAAGTCTAAAGTGCATGTTACTACTACAGAAGTTGTAATTAGAATCATATAGTAATTTATTTGTAAGGGATTCCTGGAGGCCATCTAGTCAACCCCACAACTACGAGATGTCTACGTACAGCTGGCTTGCTAATATGAGCTCTGTCCTTTTCACTATTTCATGGGACCCCATGGACAGCAAAGCAAGAGTAGTCCTACATTTGCTGCAGCTAAAATGCTTCTCTGATCACAGAATTCCAGACTGGTTTGGGTTGGAAGGGACCTTAAAGCTCATCCAGTTCCAACCCCTTGCCATGGGCAGGGACACCTTCCA
>JANHGB010015487.1:0-14176 GCA_026283785.1 Coracopsis vasa | reverse complement strand
CTGCGAGAACGCAACCTTGTTTCACACCATTGGTTATTGGAAAGGGCTCAGAGAGTGCATTGCCACATCTGACTTGGCCACGCTGCTCCTCATGTAACAGAATAATCATTTTGAGGAACTTTGGGGGACAACCTAATTGTTCCAAGATCAGCCACAGGCCTTTTCTGCTCACAATGTTGAAAGCTTTGGTGAGGTCAACGAAAGTTACATAGAGCCTCTTATTCTGTTTTCTATTATAGATGGTATTACAGACATACATACTTTAAATGTTGTAAGTACATAAGAAAACACATGTAAATAAGGACCTGGCCTTCTATCAGCTCAGGTTAGTGGCACAATTATCAACCACTTAAGTAAGTCAGATTCATAAGCATGATTGGCAATTATTACTTTTTTTTCCACAAAACTGTATTTCACATGAAGGAAATTAACAAGCAATTTAGATTTTACAGTAAATAGAAGGTAGAAGGTATACCCTGATAATGTTTGAAATAGACATCTAATATAGCTAACATTAAAGAACAGTGTATGGCTTGTCTAGCCTTGCCCTGCCTTGCTTTGCTTTGCCTTGCCTTGCCTTCCCTACCCTGCCCAGTCCTGTCCTACCCTGTCCTACACTACTCTTCCTCATGTGTAGACTTCAAAGTTTACTTTACTTTTCAGTTTAGCCAGTGCTGTCAGTGGCATGTTTTTTCTAGCTGCTGTTTTTGAACAAGGAGCATCACAAACCAGTGGTTATCTGCAAAGCTAGATGCTGTCAAAAGCAAAACGTGAAAATAAAATGAAAACCAGAAAGAATTAGATTTTTCTATTCTTAGTTACATTAAGCACACAGTGATGAATTTTCTGCCAAATGTCTTCCTAGAAGAAAGAGTGAGACTGAGATGAAAGTCCAGAATGGGTGCACCTAGATCAAACATTAAAACTTATCTATCCAGCATATAGATATTTGAAAGACAGGAAAGATGGGGATATTTTAAATATATTAATCTATTTGACTAAGAATGGTAGAAACAGACAGCATGAAATATTGCGTAGTTTTAATGAGAAGTAGATTTTAGTGGCATCACCTCTTTGGGGCTTGGGTCTGTGGAAACACTTGCTCCCTTGAGGCTTCTGGTCTTAGCCTGATGTGTGAATTTTTATTGGCCAGACTGATGACCTGGCTAGGTAGCTATTTAGAAATGGGGGTCTGCCAATCAAAGCAAATTCGTTACAGCCACATTTTGCTGCAAAGAGTGTGTTCTCCTCCTTTTTCTCTCCTTCTCACTGAAATGTATTTATTGACACACAGGTTATGTATCTGAGCAGCTGGAGGCAGTTATGCCTCTGTTTCGCCCATGCTCTAGAGCAGCCAGCTGTGAACCTGATTTTAAAAGCCAGTGTACATGTTAGCTCATGCCCGGCACTATGCTAACACAGTTACTTTCAAAATTTATATAGCCACGTTAAAGACTGGGCGGCCTGGGCACATGTTCCCCAGGGAGGCACACTTATGGCCTTCACAACATAATTTACATTTATCCTGTGGGCATCTCAAACAGGATTACTTTGTTAGAGAGGAACACTTGTGTTAACTTTGATCTATTTTATGGGCGTAAAGAAGCAAGCCTATAAGTGCTGTTTTCCCCTTTGCTTTTCAATTTTTACTTATGCTGCTTTTAAGCTGTGACCTTAATTCCGTTCAGGACAGTTTTCATCAAGCAAAAGGACACGTTGCAGAAGTGGTCTATAACTTTTTGACCTAGCTAGAAGGAAAGGGACCCTGGGCCCCACACAATAGAACATACTTTCAGAGATACTTTGGCATGCTGATTATACAAATATTATTACTTAATTAAACAAAGTTAATGTTCATGACCTATAGAAGATTTTGTGCCATTTAAAATAACCTAGATGCATACTAACTCAGAAATTTTGAGAACTTTATTTACAGTATCTTACAGTAGTCTTATCACTTGGCCTGAAGATTATTATATTTAGGAAAACAAATAATTGCAGTGTAATTTCTAAACAGAATTATAACTTTATTATAAATTTGCTATGAATTCCTGATAATAAGCTCTGTGGAAATGGAAACCATGACACAAACTTTTCCATCTTTTCATAACTTAATAAAGCTCATTTTGGGTTAGCCAGAACTGGCACAGAACAAATAAGCCTAATAAAAATGCTATTAGACTTATTTGTGTTACATGCTGTTCATTTAACGTATTACAACTACCAGGTTGAAAGGTTCTTTGTTTCTAATACAGCTGCTGAAGTGGGCTGGAGAACTCAATCAAAAATTTATAAAGAAAATTATCATTTTCAGTTAGAGATTGAAAAGGGACAGGTTAAAGGCTATGTATTAACAAAAAATGAATTCTCTGTCTCTCAGAACACTCACATTGTGTGTCACAGGTTGGTTACATTTTTTAGACACAAAATCTCTGTAGTTTCTGATATTTAATTGCTAAAAGCAGCAATGTCTCAGCACTTTGTATGCTTTTTTGTTTTGTCTTTTTCTAAATAATGGTTTCTAACATGGTACAGATTGTAGAATTAACAACCTCTGGCAAAGAAACCTCCATTGTTGCATGCAAAACTGTAATACTCTAAGTGTTAAAATCTTAACTGCTGTATGTCTGCTTGCATTAATTCAGAGCAGCACCTGAAACCTTTTCCTTTCCTTCTCTCTCTCTGTAAATATACATCTACTTATATATGTATATGTATTTATATGTTTGTATATGAAAGTGTATATGTTTCACATATTGTGGAAAATATGTGATTTTCAACAAAATGCAGTGAAAATGCATCATGTGAACCAAGACTGCAAAACAGGCAATGTAAATATTTTCACAAAAGGCCGAGTGAGTAGGAGTATGAAGAGAATATCATTCATATATATTTTCCCTAAGGCAACTGTAACTAACAACTGCATTTTCTTTAAAATGACTTTCACAACATAGCAATATTTACTTAAGTTAGATAACCTGTCAAATGAGTCATCACATCATGATCTCTATCTCAAGTTGTTTCTTGGCATTCATAGTTGCAATTTGATTTTCATTTTGCACTCTTGATCTAATTAAGATTATAAATTTTTTATGTGTTTGTGAAATACACAGGCGGTTGGAGACACACAATTTAGGTGCAAAAAATGCCCACAATGGCAGCACTGCTTAGAATTTGAAGCACTTGATAAATATATTCCTGGAAGTTACTTACATCAGCTGGTAATATAACTTCTGTCCTTATTCTCTTCCCTTTCATCTGTAATTTTGTGCTTTTATCAGAACTACTTTTTTTTTTTTTTTTTATCTGCCTGTCTGCCTATTTATTTTGGTTCTGTCTTTATTTTGTTCTAGTAGAAGCACTGAAGGTGTTGAATATCTCACATGAGAGTTAAGCAAAGGCTCAAAATTCAGAAATTTATATTTTTAAACCATATGAAGGCAATTAAGAAGATCCAGTTCTCCCCTGAAAAAAGTAGCATATACAGTAAGATAGACTGCTTCAGGATGTGGAATGGGGTATCTATTACCAAAAGCTTTTGAAACTAATTCAACAAATTTATTTTTTGTAAGATTTAAGTGTATTTGGCTTAGATTTGGGTTGTGGAATGAATGAAATTCTCTCTAAAGGTCTTTTCTAGCTTTATTTTCTCTCTTCTTTATTTCTGGAAGAGTTTCCCTTTTATTCTAGAAGTAAAGAACGGAGTTAGATGATTTGGCTGTTAGCACTTGAGCAGCCTTATACCTGGGCACTGATGATTATGCACAGTATCCACTTTGCTCCACAGAACTGAATGTAGAATTGTATGAATAAATCAACATTTATGATCACTGAAAAAGATAAGCTACTGATACATTTTTTTATCTGGTCATCCCTATACAGTAGGAAAAGGGTGTTTCTTCATCTTATACGAAATGGTTGTCCCTTATACCATAGCTTATCCGCTGGTAAGGGGGAATCCAACCATGCAACACTGGAAATAAACCAGAAAAAGTATTGTTCACAATCTTTAAACCATTCTTAAAAATAAATATGATCAAGTCAGTCTAATTATAAAACCCCCAACAAACCACAAAACAACAAACAGCAAAAACTATTCTCCAACGACTGCTTGAGAAGCAGAACTAAGAAAACCTTATTCCCTGAGGGACCTCTTACTGGCCCTTCTCTTCTCCTAGAGCTTGCAACACAAAGCCTCACTTCCTCATGTGTTCCCAGCAGCCACCCCCACAATACTTTCAGCTTTGTACCATAACCCCTAAGAACAATTTTGTGCTCTCTAGCTGAGCAAGAGGCAGAATGCCAAGTTCCTCGACATACGTTCCTGCCTGGACTACCAGCCACTACCTCTTTGTTGCATCTCCCCTTTTCCCTTAGCGGGGAACATAGATGGGGATCTCTAACTTCCTACCATTATTTTCATGGCAAATAGAAGAACTTTGAATTCTTTATTTTTGGATTCTTTACCTGTCTCTAAGGTATTTTTTAAATAGCTTAAGAATTTCATAGGTTACTAGAGAAGGTAAGAAGGGAAGAAAAGGGAAAGACAGGGCAAAGTCAGCTGGACATGCAGATGGGGATTATATAGATCTTTCTTAGAGAACTAGGTTGAGGAAATCAGTTATGATCATTTCCATTTAGCTGGGTAAGAAAAGGTAATAGAAGCCATTTAGCATTTTTCAAGAGAAAAAAGAAAGTCTATTTTTGTTTTCTTTTGGAAAGATCATTCTTCTCATTTTGCAATTGAAAAAGAAAGCATTCAGAATAAGTCGTCTGGTCTCTTAATTCATTGTTACTGTTCAAAGGGTTCCTTGGTGCATAAAATCTGTGATCCTTTGTGACAAAGCCAAGTATGAAAACAAAGGGAGAGAAAGTCCATGGTAACCAAGCTTAGGCATAATAGAGAAAACCTCTTTAAGGACTTTGGCATTATAGAAAAAATTTGCTCAATGAAAATAACCCAAACCAGAAAAGTTGGTGGATTTATTCTTTCACGCAAAGTAACAGTCTATAAACACCAAACAAATAAGCTATTCCCTCCCTCAAAACAACAACAACAAGAACCCAAGCAAAATGACATCACAGTCTTGCTCTCCTTCTACTTGCAGCATTTTTTTAGTGTTTAAGCTTTACTAGGCTCAGCTGAACCTAGTAGCATCAGTGTCAGGTGACACAGCTCTAGTTATGAACTCTAATACTCTGGCATTGGCACTGAAAAGCAATGTCAGCCTTTTGAAAGCTCATCTCTTTTTTCCATTACTAAAGCAGAAAGTATTATTTTTAGAGGGTCTCAGCCATGGGGAACTGTGGGATCTGTGCACAGTATCACACTGTATTAAATATCACTGAAGTGCAACGTCCTATTCAGTAGTCAGAATGGAAATATTGGCATGAACATTTCAAAAGTCTCAGGATAATAGTAATCTCTCCTTTTTCCATTCTCTGGGAAGTGTAGTTTGAAATAGCTTTATTCGTTAACATTAAGAAATCATTAAAACTTAGTTCTATCCCTCTTACTTTAACTAGAAACCTTTGGGGAATATATATGTAGGAGTATTTAAGATCAAAATTGCCATTTAATGGATTGAGAGAGAGGGAGAGAGGGGGTTTTTGGTGGCATCCAATAGTTACATGATTTGTTATAAATTTGCCAAACTGTTCCAAGTGGCAAAACAGATTCCTTATATAACCAATTGCTCTGTCTGCCTTTCGAGAAATTCAGTGCTTTCTTGTCTATGGTGCTCCCTTTAGCCGTTATTTTTGGTTTGGGTTGTTTTTGTTATGATTACTTTATTCTTCAACTGAAATTAAACTCAGATTGAGTTTACTATTGCTAGGGCACCATTAATGTGCTAGGGAATTTTAAGAACCATAGCCATTAAATTAAATATAGCTTCACTTCCCTCAAGGAAAAATGTTGCCAATCAATCCACATCTGACGTTCTTGAAAACAGCACAACAGATGACAGCAAGAATGTAGAGAACAAAGAGCTGTTATATAAGCCATATTTTCCCTGTGATTAGCTGTGCAGTACTTTATGTCTTTTCCAGCAGTGCTGGTTATTGTTGATTTCACCATTCATGCTTTTACGTACAGTTTTAATGAACTGTAGGACAGATAGAAACCACCTCACATTACCAAGTAATGTCATGCATATAACTGGAATAGAGATCACGACCTCTTGATCAAAATAGAAGAAAGGAAAAAAGAGAAGAAATATTCATCATTCAGATGTCTATTAACAGTTTGCCTCTTCAGGCTATTTGAGCACCAGATCATATTTACGACCAGTAGAGGGTACTAGTGCACGCACACAGAAGTCAGTAAATAGCAGCAAAGATGGCTGCATGAGAAGCTTGGATTAAAACCTTTGAGAGAGAGCACTGGTGTTAATATCTTTTGCCAGTCTACATTATTCTCTCAGATATTGAAAAATCCTTTCAGCATCAACAGAATACATTCTAAGTTAAAGTTAAGTTGTTGTGACTCACACTTCAGAAGACCAATGTTGACATCAGATAAAAGGGCTTCATTCCGCTGTATCGGTATTTTAAAGATGGATTTTCAGAGGAAAAAAAAACACTTATACTGTTAGTATCTATACAATAGTGTGAGGGTTTTTTTTTTTTTCTTTCTAAAATGGTGTATCTATAACAACAGTGGCATACAATCAGATTTGTTATCATCAAGAATCAATAGCCCAGGTGAGAAGTTAGATGAACACAGCTGTCTTGCTTTTTCCACAGCTACAGAAGTTATCTCTGGACTTCGTACAATCCTGCAAATTTGAACCCTAATTCGTATTCAGGCACCTAAATAAAATTTTGCTGATTTTTAAAATTGCTGAGCCATTATCCCTTATTGACAACAGTGGGAGCTGTGTAGTTCCCCTTTGACCTTGTCCCCAGATCCTTGCCCAATAATCCCATGCACTGGAACTTGTTCAGTATTCTGCCTTCTGAGCACATTTGAACAGCTGCTATTCATTAAAAGAAAAAGAAAACAAAAACCCCAGAACCTACAACTGCAATCTGAGAGGAATATCATTCCTTTTCTCTCCAAATGAATGATTTCCCTAAAATATATGCATGTCTGGCCTAGGCCCAGGGCTTGCAATAAGTTTTCTATGCACAGAGATATTATGGCCTTAAGATCCAATATCCTTTGCCCTACAGGGTGAGAAAAAGGAGCTTTATCCTATTTGTACAAGGGTATATGCAGAATTCAATCCATTTGCTGTAAGGGCTAGAATGAACTTTAAGCGTTTCCATGTCATAATGTACTTATTAAAAAGTTCCTGTACATAATTTTGTGAAGGCTTTTGCATGTGGTAGTTTTGGTTTTCACTTTTGGAGATCTGCATTGTTGAATTCTAGGTCATTAGTCCAGATACTATTTATGCAAAGTTAACATAGATTTAACATAGGTTTAACCAATTTAGCTCTCATTAAAACAAGAGAATGGTACTCTTCAAGAGCTCAGAAAACTGGCTTTTCATAGAGGTATAAAGAGAGTGAAAAATGTTCCATATAGAATTACAAAAAAATCTCAAACAGGCAGCCACTAACTTCCTGAAATATTATATTATAAATTAAAAACATGGAGTTGGAAGGCAGGATTTTGTTGTTACTGGTTATAGTCATGGTGGCTTTGCGAAAAAACACCTATGTCTGATCAACTGAGTAGCATTCAAAACTCATTGGAGAGCTCTGATCAGGGCACAATTCATTTACCTAAGCATATAGGTCTTGTGCCAGCTGAGATTCCTTAGGGTACCTGAGACACCAGAAGGATCCCAGCAGTTATGACCTAGGAGCCATAAGAGACCTGTGCTCTTTTGGAAATGCATCTGGAGGCTGGGGGAAATCCTTTATAGCATCATGGATGCCTCTAGATTTTCCCTTTTTGGCACCTGAATAGATTAATTAATTTCTAAATAAAAATATAATATTTAGTAACTTCTAAGTTTGATATGTCAAAACTTTGGATGACAAAACCAAATATACTTTTGAAGACTAATGCCAGAGAGCTGCTAGTTTTCAATAATCTGACAGTTACAATATCTTTAAAGACTCACAGTTCAGAGAGCTTAGGCCCTTTGAATGAAAGGACCAAACTCTCTCTTCTTTATGTCAGCATGTGCTGCATAGCTGTGATAGAGCTTTGAATTAGGTCCAAGCTTATAATATTCCAACAACATATTAAAACCTGGAAAATCTTCCTGCAATAACAGTTCATTAGCAGAGAGATTTTTACTCAATGATAAGAAGATAAAGAGGAATAAAGAAAGTGCATGAAAAAAGGTAACTAAGAGACATATTTGAAATTGGTTATGACAAATGGCAAGCAGCCATCCTTTGGCTTCTTTTTACATCTTGGAAGAAGTATAGCAAAGGCAAGCCAGTTCCTATAATTTTTAGCTCCGCCAGAGAGCATTTTTTCCATGCCTTGCAATTTTCCCTTTTCTATTCACAACTGCTTACCATCTGGGAATTTGTGGTTGTGAACAGTTAAAACTTATTATTTAAAAATATATATATACTTCACTTGAATTAAGATTTTCAGTAAAGTGACTGTGTTCTACTTTTGGGTGGAATGTGGTGAGATGAATATGTGCAATGGTTGATGCTGGAACGCTGGCTCTGCACTCGGAGAGAGAGTTGGGAGTTTTGTCCAGCTTCAGATTTTTGATTTTACGGCCAATGATTTAATTATAATAAATATAATGAAAACCAAAAGATCTTTTAACACTTCTGTGACATCTTTCTTAATTCACTAATTTTAAATTAATGCTTTTATAGTATGCATAGTGGGATTACTGACAGGATAGCAACCATCTTTTCTCTAAGGTTATCACATCAGTATGAAATTTATAGAGGCACAGCTGAAGTTGCTTTAATGAATTGGTGTGGATAGAAACAGCATATGCAAATTACAATGATACTAAGCCTTATACTCGGGGTTTATGGCAATGCAGAGTTCTGGGGTTGGGAACTAGACTTGCAATTCCAGAGCTGGATAATTAATAAGTATCTTGAGAATGTTTACACTACACTGGAGTTACAGCAGTGTCTGATCTTTAGAATGTCTTAAATCACCATTTCAAATCCAGACCTTTTTCAGTGATTTAGATCAGAGAAATAGGTAGTTCCTAGACTATATTCTGTCTGTATCACTTCATTTCAACCCAGTACCTCAGTTAGAGTAAAGCGGATCTCTGTCCTGGCAGATTTAGCAAAACAGTTAAAAGACTGACTGAGCAGGGGAATGAACCCACCTTCAGGTCATTGGTCTGGAATAATGTTCAGGCAGTGTATGAGCGCTTTCCAGGATTTAAATACCTCTGTCTTCTGCTCCTTGTTCTTTCCTCTACTGACTTCATTGTCAAGATGTTTTGGGACTTTTTTTGGTGTGACTTCAGATCTGCCTGCCCATCTCTTCTTTTACATTGTCTGTTTCACTCATCTCCATTACTGGCTCATCATCAAAAGTCTTCTTTCTTTGCTTCTGTTCTTGTGCTGCTGTACACCTTTTTTTAAAAAAAAAATTAAAAATCTTATGACCATGTAGAATTACAGAACTCTTAACTTCATTCTTGCCTGTTTTTACTCTGCCATTCTTCAGTCAAGCGTTGCCTCTTGGCAGGATGATATCTGAGGTCCTGCACACTTTACTGCCTTTAGCCCCTGTTATGGAGAGCATCTTGCACTCTTCTCCTTTTTTTTCTGCAAAAAGAAAAGATTATTTTAGAGAATCTGTCCAGATCCACTGTGATCTCTTCACTTTTCTTTTTCCAGTAGAAAAAGTGTTCTGTCTTCCCTGCCAATGACACTGAACTTTTAGTCTTTGTTTTAATGTCACTTTTTCTTCTGTTTTAGCAATCTGTTTTTGCCTCTTTCCTTCCAGCTTTCTGTGTTCATATTGTTTCTTTCTCATCTGTCACAGACCCTCCAACTTTTTAATCTCCACCATCCTTACAAATAAAAATGTAAAATTACATGCTCTCCATTAACTATGCTATTCCATTCTTTCCACCAATGATATATCTACCATTGGCCTTTAAGGTTTTCCATTCCCCAGTCCCCCATTAACTAGCAGCTTGGTGATATTTTCATACTCCTTAAATTATGCTTATATTGGAGCTTAGTCATGAAAGTGTCAGGCAGTAATTAATACTGCTTGCTTTGAAGAACAGTTCAATCTGCAATGGGACAGAGGATCAGCTGGTTTAGATTCCTCTTCCAGGTTACTAATTTGCATTTCATCCCATGATTCTAGGAAGTGAAAACACAGAACTAGGGCTCAGCTCTGGTGCCTTCTTACTCTGTCACTCTCTCTCTCTTCCCCCCCTTCTCCTGTCTCCATGCTCCTTGGATGGGATTGTATGTTGACAAAGATACAGTGGGATATTTGGGCAGTATCTAACAGCACTTGCTTGAAAAAAAGCCAAAGCCAAAACCAGGAGTTATGTCCTCAAATACTCTGAGGCCTTCAGAGGCCTAAGTTTCAGACCATCATGGACAAATAAGGACACAGTATCATAGCATTAGAGAAGTGCTGGTTAGAAGGCACCCCATGAGGCCATCAAGTACCACCTCACATGTGGAGCAGTGCAAATGGCAACAGCAGATCAAGTAAGCCATGGTTTTAGCTGGTGGAGTCTCCAAGATCTGAGAGGGTGACATTTTCTTCATATCTGTAGTAGCCCAAACATAATCATCCTGATAGCTCTTTGCTGGACCCTATTCAGTTTCTTTACACCCCTCTTGAATTGGAAAGAGCACGAAATTGGGTAGAATATGCCAAGCATAGCTCACTGGCACTGAGTAAAAGACAATCATAAGTTCTTCTTATGTGTAAGGCTGTGACTCCCTAATGTTTCACAGTTTTCTTTATTTGTGGTGGGAGTTCACTATTGTCCCATTTTCAACCTTGTGTTCATTAAACACATATTTTCCACCGGAGGCTGGACTGACACATAGGCTCATTCTGCCCCAGCTGCAGAACCTGCTGCTTCTCCTTGTTGAACTTCCTAAGTTTTCAGCTGTCCCAGGCCTCAAGTTTGTCAATGTCCTTGGACTGAAGTTCTATCTTTCAGCAGGTCACCCACTCCTCCTTGTGTAGCACCACCCACACTACAATTTAGCACCACTTTGCTAAAGGTGAATTCAACCAGTGTACAAACAAGAAGATATTTCCTTCCCCTCAACATCCCCTCATGCTGTTAGCCACCCCATCTCACAAGACAAGTTCATTGTGTGAAGTCCCAGCAGCTGGGGACAGTTCTGACCCTTACTTGAAATATTTTTCCCATTGAGTAGCAATAGGTGTCTCCTCACTGAGTATGAAGGATCATTTAGCCTGTGTTTTGAGTAAGAGGTATATTAGAGCCTCAGTCACATTTGGAAATGAATTTAAATTTCATTTAGCTTTAGACATTTCAAATTGCATGCATGAGCTGGTGTCTGTAGCTAATCCATGCAGCCAAGAGAGACAGGCTTCTAGAAGGCAAAATAATGCTAATGGTACCACTTAACAGCTGTTTTATTTGTATCTTGTCTCTATGGGTTTTTTCCTCGTACTCATGGGATGAATTTAGCTTATGTAGCAATAATGTAGATCGAGATAAAATTACAATAACAATAAAGATGTTCAGCATGAGCCCTACAATGTAGTTGATAACTATATACAGATCTACTTTTTTTCCTTTTATTTCCTTGTCTTATTTTTATGATTGTACTAATTGGTCTGCTAGCAGGTCAGGTGTTAGATTAGGAAGGCACAGAGGTAGTAAAACTGGGCTAAATATAGCTGTTACTGCGCCATAATACTTTGAAATGTGCAAAATGAGAAGCAGGAAACCAGAGAAAAATTCATTAAGTGGAAGACAATATTCAGTTGCTAGGTATTGCCTTTGCTGTTAATAAGGTCATTGAATATATGAACTGCAAACAAAATAAAAATATTGGGAAATTGCATGGATGTTCTTTACAAACTTAGGAATCAACACGATGAAGAAAGGGCATAACGGATTGAGAGAGAAGGGGGAAAAAGATATAGGTATCATATAATGCTGCATGCTGTGGTTTCCACAGAAACCAGTAGTATGTAATTCCCATCTTCTATTGGTGTTTTCAATGCAATTATATCCATAAAAAAACAGAACAATGCCTAAAAGTGAGCCATGGCCTAGAAGTGGCTGAGGCAGCAACTAATTCTGTAGCAGTCCTGAGACTGAGATCAATAGTGGAGCAATATCTGGCTCCCTTAGTCTTCTGGGGCACATGTGCCTGTCAGCAGTGATTGCACACAGAAGGAGAAAAACTTGTCTGACCTAATTTTCTACCCACACACATGTTGCAAGAGAAATCCTATCTTGCATGTCAAGATTGCTGAAGGACTTGTCTTTCCATCCACCTTTCTCTATCACACAACAAATTACTCACTGGTTGAATTTTCTCTTTATTGAGAAAACAAGAGCTAGTTTTGTAACGTTTCAATAAAACCCCTTTGAAATAATGTGAAATTGTTGTGGGTTTTTGGATCCCAGGTTATGATTTAGCCAATTAAACGATAGAAGCTATTCATGAAATTTGGATCCAGGTCTGGGTTTAGATCCTGAACACCCTTAAACACCCTGAAACAGCACTGGCAGGACAGTGACTTCCTTTCAGTCTCCATTTTATCTTCACAGAGCTACAAAGAAAGGAAGTGTACACTTTGGATCTTTAGCCAGCAGCTGAAAGCACCCAGGCTCAACCCACAGGCAGATGTAAATTAACATAAGCACTTATGGAAATATGAGTTGAGAAAGAAACCTAATATTCAGTCTGGATTTCTTGGGTGAGGAACCAGAATATCATAGACTTCAGTCAGTTTTGCCAGGGAGAAATCAGAATATCCATGAGTGTTGGTTCTTCATAGTCCACTAAATATCCTTGTGTGTTACTATGGCATTGCAAAGAGGCATGTCAGTAACTTTGTATGGGTATAGGAGGCTCCTCCAAAAGGAGGGGATGCTCAGATAGCAGAGCTGCCCTTACATTCCCTCCTGCACAGGGAGCATGTTGAGGCTGATAAAGAGACTAAAGGAGGAAACACTGAAGGAGAGAGAAAAGAATGGTAATGGGGAGCATTGGACGTGTTTTCTTCCTCCTAAGTCAGAACACCTTCCCCAGACTGCCTCTGCATTCTAAGTAGGTTGTTTGGGCTGCTAAACAGCTTCAGGTTAGGAGAAGAAAGAAGGCTGATTGCCTCTGTGTTGTGCCAGCTGCCAGCTCAGCCCTGGTCAGGAGCCAGCTCCATACACCCCAGCATATGTCCCAGCACCCTCAGAGGATGAAGACATTGCAGATTTCCACTCTTTTCTCACTTCTTTTGCCCACTTTAGTTTTGAAATAGTGAACTTTCAAGCTAGCTTGCCCTCATCAAGAAATTTCTTACCCAGGAGATTATTGTTAGCTCTAATGACTGTTTTCTTTGTATTTGCACTTGCCAGATGTGAAACATGTTTTGATCTGTTTTCTCATTATGAAAATGCTTTCATTTATGGTGCCCAGCAGGGAGACAGCTGATTAACTTCAAGTTTGTAGGTGGAATTCAGTTTTTCTTTTTTGAAAGTGATTACCAAGACCAGCAAAAAAAAAAAAAAAATAAATAGATTCTTTCAAGAGTCTGTTCCCAAATATTGCTGGTCACATTTTCAAAACTACCTTGAACCCATTTCTGCATTTAAATACATAAAAGCTCTTCTGTGACAGTTTTAGTGACAGATATTTTCATATGCTTGACACTCGGAAAACTATTTTTTCCAAAACTTTTACCAGTTAGAATGTGGAAGTTTTTTTACACTTTGATTTTTGCCACAAGATTGTTCTTTAAGAAAAGTTTATATTTGATGACCAAAATACACAGCTGGACTTGTTATTAATTCCTCAGAAAGGAGTTTATTGAAACTCTATTTTATCACAAGAAATTGCCAAAAGATAATTTCATTGGGTTAGGCACCATAAACCAGATATTTTTCTTTGCATTACAGTCTAGACAAGTGGTCTGTGCACTGGATGGGGAACTGACTCGTAGGCCGCACACAGAGGGGGCTGTCAAATTGTACACTGCAATAATGGGCACTTGTTCTTTCTCCCAGCCATGCTGCAACTGTACGGACAGTGCATG
>JANHGB010015486.1:12521-25595 GCA_026283785.1 Coracopsis vasa | reverse complement strand
CCTCCCTTGACTTGCTGGTCCAGCTTCTTTTGATGTATCCCAAGGTATGTTGGGCTTTCTGGGCTGCAAGTGCACATCACTGGGTCATGTTCAGTTTTTATCCATCAATACCCCCATGTCCTCTACATAGCATTGCTCTCAATCCATTCACCTGCCAGCCTGTATTGATACTGGGGATTGCCCTAACCCAGGGCTATCCAAGTCCATCTGGATGCACAATGAAACACTGAAGGAAAGGCAAAGAGCAGATACTTCTGAGACCGGCAGTGACATCCAGACCATCATGTTTAATAGCAACTGATGGACTTGTCCTCTGCACATTCCCTAATCCATTTCGGCACTCATTTATAACTTTAGTCTCCACAGCATCCTGTGGCAATGAGGTCCCCAATTGAATTAGGAGCTGTGTGAAAAAGTACTTCCTTTTGTTTGCGTTCAGCCTTTGGGGTCAGGAAGGATGGTTCTCTGCGTCATAAGGCTTAATTCACTGCTGCTCCCCATGGCCCTCAAGGACCTTGGAGAAAGGTGCTGTAGAAATGCACATATTTATCATCCTTTGGGTTTTTAAGTTCAGGTTGAAGCCTTCTGCTGCTTCAAGGTCATGGCTGGATCCAAACCCACTGAAACTTGGGGTTTTAAAGGGGATTGGGTGTGCTCCTGATTCTCTTCACCTTCAGAGTCTGTGCTTAACTTGGTAGAAAGGTCCCCCACTCTACTCAAGCTCAGGTATTTCCACCCTCTCCATGTCACTGTGTTTGCACACATCAGTGTGATACCAGAAGACTTCAAAGCTCCTCATTTCAGACTGTGTAGAAGGCAGTGTTCAAGGCCAGGCTGGACAGAGCCTTGGGTGACATAGCTTAGTGTGTGGTGCCCCTACCCATGGCAGGGGGATTGGAACTGGATGATCTTAAGGTCCTTTCCAACCCTAACTATTCTGAGTCTATGAGTCTAAGAGATGGAATCACTCCCATAGCTAACACAGTCCTGCAGTTCAAGTTCTCTTGTGCTGCTCACTCTGTGGAGAGTGAAGGTAAGGTAAGGGATGGTCACAGGTCTGGTTTTACTAAAAGGACCTGTATTTTGGGTGTCTTTTGTAGCCACAGCCTGAACTTCCATCTTCCTCCTGCTGAGAGATAAAGGGAAACTGCAGATATGGGCAATGCCATCTTATAGTCCTTCTGTGTGTGATTTAAAGACACCCTTACTGGGCATTGGAAATTGCCTAAAATTGAGTTGAATTGCTGTTGTCGGAAGGGGAAACATTCCCAATCCCGTTTTAACTGTGCTGAGACTGCAGCATTCACAAAGTGAGCGCAGTGCACCTTCAGGGTTGCTGTAAAATTGGACCTTGATGTAATGTCTCTTTCTTTTCCTAGCTGCTGCCTAGGAAGTCCATCCCCATCACTGGGGTAGTGTCAGTGTTGTTTGTCAGATGGGGAAACTGAGGCACAGTCATTAAGAGGGAGCACAAAGACATGGAAGGAGTCACAAGAAGAGCACACATTAAAACTTACTTATATCTAGGGCTGCTCAAAGGCTTCTGTTTGTGGTCATCCCCTGTTGCTGATCATACCCAGCCATGTAAGGAACTGGAAGACAGCAAAGACTTTGCTGGTGCTGGGAGAAGCACTAGGATTTGAGCTAATGCAGATCCTTGTCTGGACTTGGTTGCAAACACAGCTCCTTGGGTGTTCATCCCCTTTCCTTTCCTTTCCTTTCCTTTCCTTTCCTTTCCTTTCCTTTCCTTTCCTTTCCTTTCCTTTCCTTTCCTTTCCCAGCTACAAGCTGCCATGGGGTAAGCAAAGGGCCAAATCCAGCTGATGTGCAGTCCCAGGGGGTTTGGATAGACTGATCAGGAGCAAAGACCCAAGTGTCCTGGCCAAGGCACCAGCTTGTCCTTTATTCTCTGTAGCCATCTCTTCATCAGTAACTCCAGAGGGCCAGGATATGGCCTCAAACACTGTCCCATCACTACATGCACATCTCAGGGCACTTCCTAGCAAGGTTTTGGCCCCAGCCAACAAGAACCATCCCAAACTGTGCCCAGGCACAGCTCAGTAGAGAGCATTAAGCACTGTGGCAAGGCTGCTCTGTTTTGGGGATAGGCAATTCAGCCACATGGACATGAGCTATGTCAAGGCTCTTGGCCTCAGGGGCAGAAAATGAGCCTTGGTGCATATGATTTATGTAGGATGCATAAGTGAGCAGAGACTTGATGTGACACTTGATGTGTCAAGTACATGAGAGATGCTTACTGAGCTCTGCTTTGTGCATGTGCTACCATGTGAATTGCAAAGCCCAGTTTTGGGTTTGCCAACCACGTCTGTGCCCGTGTGAAAGCCTGAGCCTCAGCATGAACACACATTCCCCCTCTAAACATCCCCTCTCCCTGCGGGCTCCCACTTAGCTCCACAGCCAATGCCACTGCTTTTAACCTCCAACTGTACTTCCAATCAATTGCATCCCGGTTCCCAGCACAAATGAGCAGAGATGGAAGCGAACTGGTCCCTGCCTGATTTCTGTCATCCATTAGGATGACCTTGCCCTCAGAAGCCCTCTTGTGTAACCCTCACACCCAAGAGCAGGGTGGGAGCATAAAGGAAAAGACCCCAAAGGGTTGGCCCCGGAGAAATAATGGGTACGAATAAGACAAGAAAGGAAGTGGGAGTTTTCTAGGATTCGCTGGTGTAGAATCCAGGGAATTTCTGGCAATGTGCATTGTTCCATGGGTGGCATCACTGATGGGGCAGTCAGAGGGTATGGGTGATGGTGGCATGAAGGAAAGGCTGATCTTACAGGAATGAGTTGTGTATTCCCCTGGGGATAAGGAGATGCCTGTGAACAGTGTGGAGCAATGCCCAGCCTTCAATCACAGCAAGCTGTACTTTACTTCTGTTAACTGGGGTTTAAAGTCTTCCTTGCTATTGGGAAACTGAGGCAGAGACAGATGTAACAGCAAGACAACCTCCATCAGCTGCCTTCTGCCAAGAGCCCCATAAGCTCCTTGACTTTGCTATGCAATGGCATCTAACCCATCCCTACGTCATGCAGTCCCTGAGATACTCCCAGTCCTGGTAGTAGCCCCATCAGGCCATGTACACATTATACATGTACAGAGGAAATCAAAGGACAAACACAGCTGCAGCTCAGGCCGAGGTGATGTTTAAAAGACACCAAGTTCACACACAACATCTGTCTGAGGCTGTGTTGGACCCAGCAGAAGGTGCTGCAGAGCCCTGGGCCCACTTCCCTCAGGCAGCCACATCTGGGACCAGATGGAGCACATCTGGATCCCCTTGTCTGCCAGGCTCTTCTCTACAGTGGTTTTACTGGGTCTTAGATTTTAGGGTCCAGGCTTTGTGCTCAGCTGCTTCCTGATCCCACTCACTATAAAGAGCTCCATGTAGAGCCAGGAACTGAGCCAGAGCCTGCCTACACCCCTGCCTGAGAGTTTTAGCTACAGACCCATCTTCAATTAATATGATCTGGAGGGGAGAGCTTAGTCTTTAAGGTGGTTAATCTCATCTTGGGATGAAATCCTAGTGGGTTGGACATGAGTCACCATCTTCAGCATTTTGCTGGAGCATTTCAGATCAGAGAGCACCAGAGAAAAGCCGAGGATGCTTCTCACATCCATCTTTTCAGGTGGGAAAACAGAAGCATGGATTGGCAGAGATGCTTAATTGAGAGTATGAACAAATCCTGGGGCCAGGATTCAAGTCTAGTTCCTGGATGCCCCTGATAGTGTCTCCTCATCTGGCTAGTGCTGAAGATGGAGATGGGATGGTTCAACTGAGGCTTACGAGCTCTGAAGTTACTTCGTTGTGGTTGAAAGCCTCTTGGAGCATCTCAGTATGATCCATTTCTATGCATTACCCCTCAGCCTTCCCTTACCCAAATCCTCCCTTCCAGCCATTGAAATTGAAATGGGACCAGGATTCTGTCCTCAAAAGCCAATCTCCATCACAGGATCAAGTATTTCCCACCCTTTTCATGCTGTTCTTGCAGGCTATGATGTGTCTGCTGGAGTCCACCCCTAAAGCAGGTGCCTTTCCAGGTTGAAGCTGAGGGAAATATGGGATGAAGGATGCTAGTGTACATCATTATCACTTATTAATACAGCAGGCAGGTGGAAATCAGACTTTCTTTGCAATCCATCGGTCTCTACAGTGGTGGAGCAAGTATGAGGGGTCCATACAGATACCTGGTTTTGGCAAGTGAAACAGCAGGAAGGGAGAAGGGCTGCACTCTTGTCTGTCTCATTAGCTGAAGGGCCCTTGCCTCCTTCCCTTTGCTTCCCAAAGGGGCTTTGTCTGACTGAGTTCAGCTTTCAGCACTTGATCCAAAGGTGGATCTATCAAGGCCAGATCCTGACGTGGGAAGCTCCAACTGGAGCCACTTTAGCAGCCTTTCCAGGATATGGTCTGCATTGGAAATGCCTCTCCAGAGAGTGGATGGACACTGAAGTTAGAATGGGACCTAAAGGAGACCTGCAGTACCCACCAAGTCATCCTTTTGTGCTTTACATTTTAGTTTCCACTAGATTCTGCTTTGCCAGAAAAGAAGCATGAATCAGGATAGATAAACTGCTGCTGGGAATGGCCAGAGTCAAGCAAACACTCATAGGAAACAGAACCGAAAGGTAATGGATCATAAACCTCATCCAAGCACTGATTTTATGGAAAAGGCACTGCTCCAAGACCTCTCCAAGCTCCGTTCCTCTCCAGGTGCTATCCAGGTCTAACTCCTCTCCTTGCAGCCACAGGACAGCCAGGTTCAAGCCCTTCTTTACTCTGTGTGCTGTGAGTTTACAGATCCCATTGTGTTTTTCCAGGCATTTCCACTGTGCTTTGCTCACTTTCCTCAGAGACAATGATTCCCAAGCAGTTGCAGCTTCTCTGCTAGCAGTGAATAAGAACAGAGCATACCCATTTCCAGTGTTTTCTCACAGCGCCAAGGGACTTAAGCTTTCCAGGGCCAGGTGATTTTCTGCCTCCAGCAAAAGGGATATTTGGTTGGATACCTGGGGACTTCTTACAAGGCAATGGGAAGCCCCAGGAAAGGAGGATTAGCCTGATGAGAGTGATTTTCACCCTGCTGGGATGTCAGCCCTGCACCAAGGTCAGGAGAAGGAGAAACAGAGGGAGGTAAATCGTGGACGGCAGCCAAAGGGGAGTTGGGGCATGGCAGAGAGAGTAGGAGCAGATTAAGGGGAGGGAGCTGGGATTGGTCTTAGATGCAGCAGTGAAGAATAATGCCCTTTCTGCAGTCACTGTTTTGACTTTTTCCCCCTTTTTTTTGTGATGGAGGATGTGTGTGTGCGTGTATATCTAAGAGTGCCCTCCATTGGCCAGACCCAGGCTGCTGCACCGAGATCCCTGTGTCACCAGCACAAATGAGGAAGGTGATGGATGCACAAGCAGGGAGGATGCTTGTCCCGCATGGGAGGACTCTATGCAATGCACAGGATCTGCAAAGCAGGGCACGTTGCAGCACTGCCTGCATTCCATGGGCTCCTCCTCCTTGTGCAGAGCTGAAATCCCTGTGCTGTGATGCTGGACGCAGCAATTTGGAGACATCCATCTGGAAGGTGGTGGGATGGGGTGAATCCGTATTTGAGGCTATTCAGATAGAGGGTGAAGGCAGCTGTAGGCAATCAGGAGCTATCTTCCTGCAGTAATGGTAAATTAAAGTCTGAGGCTGGAGTTTTCCACCACCCTCATGTTCCTGCTTGCTTTCTGCATGCATCTGCATGCCCCATACACACCCCATGCCCATCCTAGGGATGCAGGCAACATGGGATATGTGTGAGCAGGGAAGGATCGGAGCATCTGATCCCTGCACCAAACAGCTCACTATGGCTTTCAGGGTCCAAAATTCACTGGAACCAGTGCAAAGCAGATGCCTAAAGCCCTTGGGCAGCCCAGGTACCAGTTGTAATGTGGTTCAGTCCCTGCTTGGTTTTGTTTAAGCTGTGAAGGTCTGACTTGGGTTGTGTTTCTGAACCATGCCTGCATCAATGGGTGCTGGGGTGGGATGGCAAATACTCAGCAAGAAGATAGAAAAGACTGCCAGGTTTCTTCTCAGTGGTGTGAGGGTGCAGGAGTCAAGCCACAGGTTCACATCCCTTCATAGCCCTCTGCTTCCTCATCTCTAACTCCTGCACAAGGTAACCAAGGTGGAAGGGCCATTGGGACCCAACTTGTCAGCCTCTTTCTATTAGTTACTTGGGATGAACAACTGCCTTCTACAGACAAAGAAGATCATTTTTGCCCTTGGTTTGTCCTTGTGGAATGCAGGCAAGAGATAACTCAAGGTAATCCATGATTACCTGTTGTCCCCAGGCTTTACTCCAGTAAAGGCTTCTCTGCCAGACCAGGCATACGACTGGAAGGAAAGGCAGGAGGGTTGTGGCATGTCCTCCAAGTTGGAGCCAAGGGATGGGATGTCTCCCATCACACAGATTAACAGGAATAGCCCTGCTCCCTAGATACCACCTGAGGCAGCAACCATGGGAATATGGGCAAATTTGCTTGTGTGCCATAGGAATGCGGTCTCCAACACTGGAATAATCTGTCTTTTCATGCATTTAGTATCACTTAACCAGCTGCAGGCTGCAGCCGCTGGTTTAAATCCCCCTTGGGATTTTCCTGGATTACAGTGTAGAAGATGGATCTCTCTGCTGAGCTGCAGCAGCTGCTCAACTGCCCATTGCATCTTCCCTTCCCTGCCAGGTCCAACACATGCGAATCCCAAGATCCAGGTGCGGAGGGGATTTTGCCTATTCACGTATCCTGCTCTATTCCCACTGCAGCAAGAATGAGTTGAAGGAGGAAAAATATGTTTATGGTCCTTATGGTGAAACCTTCCAGATGGGATTGCGTTCAGGGGAAATCAATTCCGAGACCTAACAACCAGAACACAGCGTCCCATTAACGGGTCTCTTTAGTTAAAGTTTGTTGGCTTTTACAGTGCTTTTCCCAGGAAAGGGGCAGTGAAATGGGATGCTTTGTGCTTGCTGCATCCTCATTCAACAGTAGGTCTGTGGCCAGCGTGAGAAAAACAGGGATTGTGGAGAGCAGGAGGCTTGGGCTGAATCCCATGCGCTGAAGTCACCATTAGGGACTGGATCTCAGTGTAAAGGCTGTCTCCTAATCAGCTCGTTGCTATGGAGGCACTGCTGGCTCCTGCTTCCAGCTGGGAACGACAGGTTTCCTCACGGGCTGGACCAGAGGTTAAGATGGTCCCTGGTTGGCTTATCAATAGAAAGGTCGGATAGACTTTGGCTTTGCAAAGGTTGTGCCTGCTTACAAACAACACAGAGCTGCCCTACAGCGAGGGAGAAGCAAACCAGCAGTCCCTTTCAGAGCTAAGCAAGCACATTTCACTAACCAAAGCAGATATTTAAGGCATCCACAGTCATTTACAGGCAAACCCCTCCTGCTAAGCAGGATGACCGCTCTGGAAATTCATAGGATGCTTGGTTGATGCATCCCCAAAGCAAGCTGTATTCCTGAAATCCAGCCCCGCAGGCAGGCAGGAATCTGGCATAGGAACATGTGCACTGCAGAGCTTTGCAGGCTGCAAACCATTGTCAGGAGCAGGGAACCTGACTCCTGAAAAATTTAAGTGCAGATGCATTTGGACTCCGTGCTGATTAGTGTCAGGTCCAACAGACACTCAGGGATCCGCTGGCAGAGGCTGCAGTGATTTGAGGTTAGGATGAAACAGGGTTTGCAAATAGCAGATCTGGCTCTTGAGTTGCCTAACCCCTTCTTCCTCAGGAAAGAAAGGCTTTTGCAGACAAGAGGAGATGCAGAGACCAAACTTCAATGAGGAGAGAGGAGAGAAACCAAGGGGTGAATGTGGAGATGTGCTTGACTTCTTGTCATTTCCCAGACACACAGCATGGTCTATGGGCTTCATCTCCTGGTTTTCAGTCTCTCCTGGGATTGTGTTTAGCTGCCTGAATTTGCTGGTTATTCATATGGCTGCTGTGAAAGCTTCCTCTGTTTGCAGTCTTGGCAAGCAGAGCTTGGCTGGGGTGGGAGATAGCAGGACTGGTGATGGGAGATGTGGCCACCATGGGGCTGTGCTGAGGGCGAATTGCTGCAATGAAGATGTTTTCCCTCCTCCCCTGCATCAGGTGCTCCTCTTTATGGATTTTGACCCTAATTTTGGTGCCACTGTGCTCCCTAATCATGGAGAAACACATTTCATATGATCTGAATTGCTCTGGGGTTGCAGCCCAGGTCAAAGGTAGTGTCTCAGGAGTTGGGCTGCTTGCACCCAGGCTTCAATGCAAGAGTCTCTTCATTAACCTGTGGACCATGGAAGCTCCTGAAATCAAGGCACTAATCTGACTTGATAGGGGAAACCTTCCCAGGGGTCTGATCTGCCTTATATAGGGCAGCAGCTCTCTTTTGAAGGTGGCAAGAGCTGCAGGGCCAGGGCAAGCCTCATCCAAGGGGAAACTCCTGATTTCCTCTGTCTGGGATGAGCAGGGATGGAAATGGCTGGGAAGGTAAGAAAGAGAAGGTGCCATGGGTGTATGTGGGAGAAGCTCTGCCCCATGCACTGAGGGTCTGCCCCTCCTGCCTGACAACCTGCATCCCCTCCTCAAACATGGGGTGCACACTGCATGGGGATGGGATGCAAAATGAAGAGTCCTGTCCTGCTATTGGCAGTGTTTCCCTCTCTTTCTCCTTCCCTGGAAAGAGGGAAGATGGAAGGAAGTGAGAACAGGAGGGTTTTGCAGGGGTAAGAAAGGGAGGCTTGTGAGAGTGCAGAGGGCACAGGGGTCTCTTTGGCATGGAGGGGGCACTGGAGAGGGGATCTGGGCTATGAAGCATTGCAGGAATGGGTCACATAGGGCAATGCAGGATGGATCTTACTTTTGCTTGAAGGGGCTTTGGAGGCTGAAACAGTTCCTGGGGCTGGCAGGGAAGACTCTCACTCTGGATATGTTCTATGCCCAGCTACAGTACTGCAGGCTTTGGGGTGTCCTGCACACAGGGGTGAGAGGAAAGATGGATACCTGATGTGAAAAGACATGAAATCTGCCTTTATCACCCTTTTTAAGTCCTGTACTGGGTGCATGGCTCCTATTTGGGCTCAGGGTTAGACCAACTTTGAGATACTGAAAAACAACAACTCTCTTCCCCTGCACTGGTTTTGTGGAAGGGGATAGAGGAGAGAGAAAAGGAACAACACAAAGAACTGAAACAACAAGGGCTGGCAGAAGGAAGAGAGGAGGCAGAGCCCAGCAGCTTCCATCCTACCCTATCCAGGTTCATCCTGGCTCCATTGGGATGGAGAAGGTGGAATCTCTCTAAAGAAGAGATACATGATGTTTGCTTTGGGGAGGTGGTTAGAAATCACTGCGGATGCTCTGCTTAGCAGAGGGGTACTGCATGGCAGAGGGCACTGGGGAAGCAGGGTCACAGCTATGTTGTCCATCAATGTTAGTCCCTCCTGGAGGTTAGGACATCCCCGGGATGGGAACAACCTCAAACCTAGCATAAGGATGAGGATGTGGGGCTGCGTCTTCCCCCATTGAGATGTGCTGGGGCTGGGGATGCTGCGTGAATTCTCAGCCTCGCAAAGGGTTAAAAACAACCTCAAACAAACCACAACAGCAAAAAAGGCCAGATCCCAAATTTCTTCTCTTTCTCTCCCCTCCTCCTTCCCTTCCCTTTATTTTCCAGGTGTTGCTTATGGCCACAGGAGGGAGCTCAAATCCAAACATGGGAGTATTGGCTTGATTTCGGATCCAGAGCCTCTTAAACTCTCGCTTTTCCTCTAAGCTGGTCCCTGTTATGTCCAGGATCTGGCGCCTGCTTGACATTTACTTTGAGTTCCAGAGGACCAGAGACCTAGGATGAGGAGCATTGGATCTGCCCTGAACCTGCTTTTGGTATCGCCACTCTACTTTGTGTGGACCGTGGTCGCTCTGGACCTGGCACAAACTCCCTGCACCACTTTGGTCCAAGGGAAATTCTTTGGGTATTTCTCCTCCTTTGCCGTCTTCCCGTTGAACTCCTCTCTCTGCTCTTGGATTATCCAGAACCCTGACCCTCGGAGGTACACTTTGTACATGAAGATCCTAAAACCCACCGGCATATGTGACCACCAGCACATCCGCACCTACCAGTTCGACTCCTTCCTGGAGTCCACCCGCACCTACCTGGGCATGGAGAGCTTTGATGATGTGTTGAAGCTCTGTGATGGGTCCACTCGCTTTGCCTTCCTCCAGTCCAACAAGCAGTTCCTCCAGATGAAGCAGACAGCACCACCGGGTGTGGAGACCTGGCCCATGCGGTGGAAGCCCACAAAGGCTCAGGAGAGGGACTTCTCAGTGGAGTACCTCGTGGTGGGCAACAGGAACCCTAGCAAAGCCGCTTGCCAGATGCTCTGCAAGTGGTTGGATGCGTGCTTGGCCATCAGCAGCAGCTCCCATCCGTGCGGCATTATGCAGACCCCATGCTCTTGCTCAGGAGGGGAGGTCCTGGATCAGGCCAGCGAGATCGTTGGGATCACGAGGAAGAAGGAAGATTGTTATAAGGATGGAATTTACTTGGAGAACTGCATGAGCAGCCCTAAAGACAGCAACGGAGCGGAGTTCCTGGGTGAGTGGAGGGCGACAAGGGGAGTTTGGGAAGGAGTGAGGGCTGGTTGGGTTCTCCTCTCCTGGGTATCACACTGTCCCTATCCCCTCTGTGTCTGAGTATGTGGATAACCTGTATGAAAACCTTATTTCCCCATTGATAGGCAGGTCTGGTAACCTCTGATGGCTCTTTATGAGCCTTCGTATGGAATTGCAAAGCAGCTTCCCCCCTTAATACACCCCAAATAGTTTCATTCATTCATTGTGCCTTGCTTGTACTTCTGCTGCCTCAGAGATGCTGAGGGAAGATTCTTACCTGAGGGTGAGCAGTCTTCCAAAGTAATCACAGATGTCCTAGAAAAGGCAGGATCCAAGCTACCTCCTGGGGCAGGCTGCACTCAGCAGCCCTATCAACCATTTTAATTCATGGGGAAAACTTGATTCCTGGGTCTGGATTGAGGGAACAGCAACAGAAGGAACACTCAGCTTGTTCTCAGCCTTATTTTCCTTCTGGAGGCTTTCAGACAGAATATTTGCCATGCTGCTTCTATGGGGTTATTTGAGGTTCATTCCTCAGATGTTTCCATCAATGGTGATCTTGAGTCTGGTATAGGCTAGAAAGGGATTAGGGAGGTGGAAGAGGGATGAAAAGAAGGGCTATGAATAAGGGTGAAATGCTCCTGAGGTCTGATCTGGACACTGGTTTGGGGAGGAAATGGTCATTCCAGAGATCCAACATGGTCTTCATCAGTGCTACAGTGTGATGCAAAGCAGAAAGGAACTGGGTGGTCCAAAAGTGAACCCTTTATAACAGTGCCTGTGTCAGATCCGCTCTGATGTGTTTATTCTCAGCTCTCATCCCACCTGCCAGCATGTAGGTTATGTAAAGCGGAGGTGTGATGCTAAATAGGAATCTGGGAGGCAGGGAAGGGAGCCTCCAGTTTGGCAGGGTTCAGGATCGCACCTAACCCTCACCCCAGGTTCTCATCATCTTCGTGTGCTGAACCAACATCTCCTGTGCCACCAGGAGAAAGCTGGTATCCATCTGGGGCTGGACTCTGGGGCTCCTGCATGGCTTTTACAGCCACCCCCAATGAGGGGGCCATTGCTCAAGGCAAGGAGAAGGAGGCTATATTTGCTTGCAGTGGGAAGAAGGTTACCAGGCACAGCTCCAAGCTGTACAGCATGGGTCTCTTACAGACCGCAGTCTGGCATTAGCAGAGAGATTAATGTATGATCAGGTACTAGTGCTTTCCTGAGTGTATTTGGGGGGGAGATTTTGCTTCTCACTGGTTTGTGAATCAATATATGAAGACACAGAGCCGAGCCATAAATCCTGCACATAATATCCTCGGTGATATTCCCTCTCCACATTCCGGATCCCTTTTGCAATGCCTTTTACTCCTGCGTGAACAGCTTGTGAGGAGCACGGCGCAGCCTCCTCGCAGTGATGCGAGTTTCATGGAGTCATTTGGCTTGGGTTTGCTCATTGGGTGATTTCTTCAACGTGACCTTTCCCATCACAACCAAAGGTGAAATTTGAAATGAGATTTTTGGGCAAATCCTGAAGCATTCGAGCTTAATATTGGCTTTTGTAGAGATCTTTCCTCATCCAAGTGGAGTGCTTGCATGTTCCCAGAACATAAATAGGAAAGAGGCTCAGTGGTGCCTGAATCAAAATCCTTTTTGGGTCTCCAATATTTGTAGATCATTTTTTTTGCTGGCTGCTCACATCTGCTCCATATTGAAGATGATACAGAATTATCAGCCTCGCTGGTGGGATGCCATCCGCATAGAAACGATGCTTGCAGTGTGCCCAGCCTCTCCATGTGCTGCTCTGTCTGTCACTGTGTCTGTTTTGATTCTTGCAAAGGCTTCATCAGGAAGATGGAGGCGAGATCCAATTTGGACAGAGAGCCAGCAATCCCGTAACAGCATTTTGTGGGTGGAATATTTTGATAGGGCTCCCAATTTCCAAGTGCTGATGCTGGTTGTCGCTGTCATTGTTGCCTTGATTGTATTTGTAGCATATTTTTTTCTCCCCTGAAAGCTTTTTTTTTTCCTCCCCTTGCTTCTTTCTGAGTCATTTGTTGTTTCTGGGCCTTTCTTGACACTTTCATCTTTGAACAAATGTATATGTGTGTGTTATGCTAATCCAGCCTGATGACTTTAAAGCGCATAAGGAGTTGTCAGCTACCAAGATACCATCCCAAAACGTGGCTCCTGACTTTTCCTGATGTCTCTTTTCTATATCTTGGATATCTCCATACCATACAGATGGGTGAAAATCTACAGATCTGCCTTGCAAGCAGCTGCGCTTTGGCTCACAGTCTATGGCTGAGATCCCTTTGAGAAGGTTAAATCCCCATCCTCGGGTGCTGGTGTACCAAAGGATGGAGAATACATGTGTATGGCTGTGTGCTAGATTAGGTGGTGTTTGAAAGCACTCAAGAGCAGGCTGAGCA
>JANHGB010015479.1:0-15412 GCA_026283785.1 Coracopsis vasa | reverse complement strand
ATATGATGGTTCTGGGGAACAGCACACAGATTATGTATTTATTCCAGTAGGATGCACCCCTCCACAGAGATCAACAATACCAGCTATCATCTCAATCTGTCACGTAACAGGTGGTGTTCAACGGAAAATTTTATAATTTGATTTCTGAAGTGGAGCAGGAGGTATCCTGGCCTGAATCTATCACTCAGAAAACCATAAATTTTGCAAGCACACATCTAGAGGAAGAGTACAAATTCTGATAGCAATGGATGAAAAGTACTTTTCTTAAAAAAAAAAAACAAAACAGAAAAAGGCCAGGAGTGACAGAAAATCCTCTAGCTACCATAAACCACTGTTAGTTACAGTAAGATAGTAACCAACAATATCATTTGAGCACAAGCAAAAAAAAATCAGTGGGAATTTAATACAAATATCAAGCTTGGAAGAAATGAAGCAAAAGTTAAAAAAAAAATCTAATAAAGTAAAAAATTAAGCAGAAAAAAGACTTCCATAGAATGATACTTTCATGGTACGTCAGTGGCTGGAAAAATTATATCCACAAAAAACAACAGCATAGCTCTGGCTATGTTATGCGTTCAACCTTCATGACCAAACAGGAGAATATTTACAGCAGAAAAAGAATTTAGAGCAAAAAAATTGGTCTTGTGTCGTGTATCTTTGCACTGTGTCGTGTATCATTGATACTTAGTAATTCTTTGTTCTTCCTTACTTTCCGATTTCATTTAAAATTTTATCTTTTGTATCAGAATATGATATCCTTTGCTGGAATTGGGTGTGTGAGAAAAAAAGAAGGGTAGTTCTTATTTTCAGGGATAAGAGGAATAAAATGAGCATGAAATGAAACGGTATCAGAGAATTTGGAAGTGGCTTTTTATCTCTATTGTATTTCTTGCAGTGAGCTGCTGTGAAAAATTCAAAGGGAGATAGATACAACTTATAGGACACAAGTGTCCAAAGGTACAAATAGGGTACAAAGGGTACAATTTATAAAACAGGGCACAACAATTTGGCCTGACAATTGATTGTCATTAAAGAATCCCTGACACTTTTTCAAGAGATCCAGTATTAAAAACCATACTAAGCAGTTTCCAATTTAGAATCCTTGTTAAAAGCAAATATTCTTTAAAATTTTGAAGAAACCTATGCCATTTTTCACTCTTTACTACTACATGTAGCTCAATTGTTTATTTTGTTTAAAATGAGCCATATGCAAGAATGGCACAAATAATTCTGGAGCACCTCCCGTATGAAGATAGGCTGAGAAAGTTGGGGCTGCTCAGCCTGGAGAAGAGAAGGCTGCGTGGAGACCTCATAGCAGCCTTCCGGTATCTGAAGGGGGCCTATAAGGATGCTGGGGATGGACTATTCATTAGGAACTGTAGTGATAGTTCAAGGGTTAATGGATTAAAACTTAAACAGGGGAAGTTTAGGTTGGATATAAGGAGGAAGTTTTTTACTGTGAGGGTGGTGAGGCACTGGAATGGGTTGCCCAGGGAAGCTGTGAATGCTCCATGCCTGGCGGTGTTCAAGTGCAGGTTGGATAGAATCTTGGGTGACCTGGTTTAGTGTGAGATGTCCCTGCCCATAGCAGGGGGCTTGGAACTAGATGATCTTAAGGTCCTTTAAAACCCTAATTATTTTATGATTCTATGATTCTATATGTTAGATATTTAACAGAATTTTCTCAAGCAATAAGATCCAGTATTTATTACAGAAATATTGTCTAAAACAAGGTAGAGAAACAAATAAGAGACTAAAAAATATTAGTTACCTTCACTCTTCCTCTCCCCCAGGTAATAGTAAGGGTTTGAAGCAAGTACTTAAATAAACAATATTTTGTATTAATCGGGCTAGTTAAAACTTATGCTAGAATGTATTGTTTATAGTCTTTCTGGTTTAATTTATTAGGCACTTCAAACAAAAAAAAACCTCTCTTGAGAAACTGTGACAGCAGAAATATGTTTATATCACTTCTTTAGGATTAAATCTTGTTTAAGAAATATGAAAAAAGGACATAGATCTATCAGTAGAAAGTAGCTACTCCAGCACCAGCTGGAATCTGGTCTCAATAAATATAACTTAACATCACAGACAACCCAATGCTTTCTAATTGTTGTAAACCTGCTGGCCCAAATAAGAGTGTACCCTGCTATATGTGTTGTACTTGGACCCTGAAGAACTGTTGAATGAGACCGCTTAAGGGAAAAAACACTTCACGAGCAAATTTTTTTCAATTTCAAAAACTTTCTTCTGAATTTTTCATATTCACATTATTATAATAAATTAATTTCGTAATTCAACTGACTACTGTGATCTAAGGTCTAAAAATCAAGGCCTTTCTGTTTTTTCCCAGAAAAAACTTTTAATAGTCATATTTAAACTACATGTTATCAGTATGTTTTCAGTATTTCCTCGAAATTCTTTGCTAGCAATTGACATATTAAGCAATTTTCTTCAGTATGTGAATTTTTTCAGTATATGAATATAAGTAGTCATCTCATCACAATAAATTGTTCAAATTGAACACATACTTATAAATGAAGAACATTTAAAATCAAATTTGTCAAGCAACTACTGAAAAGCTTAATATAGGAATCTCATCTGTTTTGCAAGTTAAACAATGAAGGATTATAATTACTAAAAAAAAATATTAAATTTTCAGAATGAATATTACAGGCAGAAGAAACACAGAAGAAATCTTTTCTTCTAAAATGAAGTTTTTAGAAAATAAATCGTCTGTCTAAATAGTACACACTGTATTTAGTAACATAAATACAAGAGTTTGAAAACAGGTAAACCCAAAGATAACTTACATTTTCATCCTGAAATTACAAGCTCTGTGCTGGGATCAGTTGCAGTAAATGTCACTTACAGATAGAGTCAGGGCTTTTTAATATTCTGATATCCATTTGACTCTTAATTCCAGTCACAGAATTTTAACAAGATAATTATATTTTTTTCCACTCCTTCTTAAAAGCTGAATATCTTTAGGGACAAGAAATTGTGCACAAGTCTTTATTCCCTCCCAGAAAGTAATATATCATTGCAATACTGTAATAAAATATGTAAGTTTCTGATTAACCATTATTTTGGTGCCACAGAGCAGAAATCAGAGAAAAAAAAAAGAACCACAGCATTAAGATGATCAAAATGTTTCAAATTTATTTATATTAAACATCAATGGTGATCTGTCAAAGTGGACATAAAGCTAGTAATCTTCATAATAATAATAATAATTCATGCCAAACTGGTGCATTTCCAGTGGGTCCATCTGTCAGAGAAGACACACAGCACCTTCAGTCACAGCCTTGTGGATGTCCCATCCCTGGAAATGTTTAAGGCCAGATTGGATGGGACTCGGAGCAACCTGGCATAGTGAAAGTTGTCCCTGACCATGGCAGGGGCATTGGAACTAGGTGATCTTTAAGGTCCCTTCTAACTCAAGCCATTCTATGATCTTATTATTTCCTCTCCCCTCCCTAACTACGTTATGAGCAATTAAAAAACAGTGGAATGAAAATGAAGGTATAGTATAGAAATTATAAAAGTGGTATTTTCTTTGATCTTGCAGTGAGCAAAATTACCTTCTTTCACAGAGATACAATGACTAAGAATAAATAAGATTCTTCTCTACACATCAGTTCCTGCATAAGACTTTGTAGGGCTTAGTGGCTGCGAATCCCAGAACAGATACTGTACAGCAGAATGAAGTCCTGAACCTATTTGATTGATGAACTTCAGCTGTAACATAGCCACTTGGGTGGTACCTAAGGGAAGGTAATTGATCGTTCTATATCTAGGTTACATCTTTTATGTGTCACTGCACTGCTCATGTCCTTTTGTACACTGCTTACCATGAACAGCCAGAGAATTTGAGCCAGCCCCTCACTGCTGCATCTACCTCACTTTGGCTATGCATGAGCGTAAGGAAAGAAAGGGCGTAGCTGTGTGCAGTATTAAATCAAAACAGGCTCAGTTCTCTAACTACAAAGTCATAAAAGATGAATTGCTGTTTTAAGCATAACCCTGTGATTAAACAGAAAAGTAGTCTTGATTTTCTTTAGTTCTTCATTCTATTACACCCCTTGGTTTCTATGCCTTGACATTCCACGTCTCCCTTCTGTTCCTCCTGACCCCATCTCCAATCATTTTACTCAGCAGTCCTAGTTCCATACCTTCCGTTTCTTACCTGGACAAAATTTATGTTCTTATGCAACACAGTGTGACCTGAGCTTGCTATTATCAAGCTGTATGCCTCCTCACACCTGTTCTGATACAAGATCTATATCTTTGTTGCACATTTCACTTGATGGTACATCTTGGTTACGCAGCTGACTAAATGGCATATTTTTACAACCAATGCAAAGCTGTGTGTCAGATTATGTTTCTAAACTGAATAATGCCTATAAAGAATTTTATTAAAAATCTACTAAATAAAGCAAACCAGAGAAAGAACACAGTCAACAGCACCAGCATGCAATTCCTCTCAAAGGTTTTGTAATTTAGATGTTAAACTTAAAGAAACAGAAACAGTTGTTGCTCCACTTTACAGTGGCATTGCTTAGTAACAGGACAGCAATCAGAAGCCTCTTTACCTCAACATCTTGGTCATCTGAAGTTTTAGGAGCAATAAGAGCCCTTTGAGAGGACAAGAGGAACCTTACCCTAAAGTAGGGCAGAAATAGATCAGGAAAATACAAAACAAGTGTCAAATCCAGCCGTTCAAATCCAAGGGCTAGATTTGCAAGGTTTCAGCTCTGTTAAAGTGCAACAGGTTACATTAGCCTGGTGAAGTCCTTCTCCTGAAATGAAAACCATCAGTTTCTGTGCTGCTTTATATATAAACTGCTGCTTTGTCATAAAATCATAGAATGGTTAGGGTTAGTATATACAAGAATAATACAAATTCAGGAGGCAACCATGAAATGACTTGAACATCTTTTTAATGTCTTCAGTATGAAAAGAATAAGCATATTAAAAAAAATGTATCAGAAAAAAAAGTAGTTGAGTTTTCCTCTCAACTTTCAAGAATGGATACAAAAAACAACAAATAGGTCAGTAACCCACAGCTTAGAAAAATAAAATTGAGTATTTTATTTGGAATAGTCATTTTATGCTTGCCTTTATTAGGAGACAGTTCATGTTCATTGGCACTTAATTACAGCTTATGAGCTGCATATTTATGACGCTCGGAATGGAAATTATTTTAGTACATTTCTGTTATTTGCAGTGTTGACAAAATTGCATACTCATTACTAGTTTCTCTCAATCCATTTAAATATTTTTACAACACAGTGAGCTTTTTCTAATTAAGCCATTAGTTTATGAACATTAATATATTAATAAAAAAACCAACTTACTCTTAACATGAGAAAAGAAAATTTTCCTTTATGTTTAGCAAAACAGATAAACCATTTCCACAATGCAATCACTCTGCAGATTGAAAAGGTAGAAATTAAAAGTCTTTGTAAATATCTGCTTTCTCTGTTGGGCAATGGGTGTAAACGGTATCTTGAAAAATATTCCCTCCATTCCCACAAGCACTGGTGCATCATTTGTAGACATTACAGTGAGATAATACATAGTTTTTGTTTATCTTACATAGTTCCTATTATGAGAGTGAACATTACATTTCAGTCATTTTTAGTTTTGTTTCATGTATTTTTGGTAGATACATAAAATGAGTGGGGAAGAACATATTATAGGTAATAATCATGGGCATTTAATTATCAGTGTTTCTTCTCATAAAGAAGGGTGAGAAGAACTTGTTTCCCAAATGTACTTCAAAGAAAGAAGTAACACTGTCACTGAAGTGACAGATTTATGAAGCCCATGAGTTTCAGCTTACCAACACCTTTTATTCCTCTTTTCCCAATGCACTTTTCTTTAGAAATGCAAACTTCAGATTGTACTAATAGAAAGAACTCAAGCATTACCCATTTTTAGAACTGTTGTGTTCATAATCACAATTCCTGTAGCATTTTCTGGGAAAACAAAACTTCTTGTGAATCACTGATCACAAAATAGTGCTTGAAACAGAAATACATTGTTTATTTGATATTATTAGCTGCAGATAAACAAAGTGAAACAAAAATTGAGTCTTTTCTGCTAATTGCTGAATACACTCTTAAAGAGGGAAAGATCATCGATGCCAGAATGCAATCTAACCATTAATATGGTAATTTAAGTAATTTAAGAAAATACCAAATGTAGTAATACATGTAGAATTCAATCAGGAATTTCATAGTTTTTCAGCAATGTCCTTACAAATTCAAAAATTACAAAAACAAGAGTTGTCACTTCAAAATGTCTAGCAAGAAACTACTTAAATAATTAAGTTTACAACTTTAAGATCTGTGCAAGTTTAGGCTTTAACAACTTTGATTTTGATAGGCTCCTGTGGACATAACCAAATAAAACATATTTGAAGTTTTTAATATCTGTCTTTTGCAATATGCAGGTATTTCTTTCCAAGGCAACAGAAACTAAGAACTTGCTCTGAAGTGTGCAGGTGCACAACATCTGTGTTGAAAGCAATTTTGACTCCACAATTAATATTTTGTAAAAGCTAAATACTTAATCCTTACATTTCAAAATACCACTTTCCACAGCTTAGAATGCTGAGAGGATGGGAGGAAAAAGCACACATACATCTTGTTCTCCCTCAATGGATGTCCAACAACGAAGAGTGGTGGGAGATCTACAGACTGGTGGCAAATTTCCCTCAACAAGAAATCAAGGACAACTGAAAATCCAATTTTTTCCTCAAGACCAGCATTACTTTTGTGTCTTGGCACATGCCCTAGAATAGTCTCTTCATTATGGAAACTTCAGATGCTTCCTCTAGAAGAAAACTCAAAACAAGAGAAGTACTGGAAACACAAAGACATTCCTGTCTACAGGCAGTTCAAGGTACCTGTTCTTTCTGACTCATAAAAATCTGAAGTTGAACAGCGTTAAATCACCTTCCCAATCTGAACGTTCCCAAAGATTCCTGGTTTCAGTTCATCTTCACTACAGATCAGTAAAGCATTCACCACAGCATAAACTGTTCAGTCTCTAATGTCACCTGTTCAATGAGCTTTAACTACTGAGTAAAATTGACCTCAAATCAAAAGATGCATGCTCTGAGTTACACAATTAGAGCATGAACATCTACTACAGGAAGTTATCATTAAAAACTTTTACTGTAGATCTTTTTGAATGGGAAAACAGAGACACAAGATCCTTAATTAGTCCAGAAAGCCATCTAGTGGTACAGGAAAACTAAAACTGATTTTGACATCATTAGGACAGATTTTTTTTCTGGAAAAAACCCACTTCTAACTGACTCATACATCAAAGTGACGAGTGAAAAACAGATATGAAGTTACGACGACTGTTTATGATTCTAAACGCCTTCCTCTTCTGTTACAGCTACATCCTACAGATTGCTCCTTAATGTCTGTAAAACACTGTGATGGTGAATATATTTTCAGTATATTTATTACAGAACACTTTATCTTGTCTGCATATTAATAATACTCTTTCTAATGGCAAAATAAAAATTAAAGATGCTTTTCTAAATGACCAGAGACATTGATTTGTTCTATCATATATTTAAAATAGATTCCAAGTACATTTTTATCAGCAACAAGCCAAGCCTGAGGCAGCTCCTTCTCTATCCTATGTTTTCAAACTACAGTCATTCTTCCAAAAGGCTGTTATGCTATAGCTGAAGAAAAAGGGATAGGAAGCTTCAGATTTTTTCTAAGTACATAAATCACTGCCAACTGAAAATTAACCACTTAATAAACAATTGGCAGTATCTCTGAGTGTGCAATAATTCAAGCCAAAATATATCAAACTGTCATACTAATTTAAACAGTTATAAGTTTGCATGTTAGGTATTGGATATTTTTTCTTATGTTCTATAGGCTTTTGTCCCTAGAACAAGATTTGATTTGAGATATGGCTTTCAGTGGAAAAACAGGAGGGTATGAACTACATTTTCAGGTAAGAAAAAGTATCTATCTTTCTTCTTTTGTTTGCCTAATAGATACTGGGCAGGATCCCTAGCCAGGATATTAAAGTATCCAGGTGAATGCTCTCCTCTGACAGAATTTGAAGAAACAGTGCCAACTCCCAGAAAAATGCAGTAACTACCAGGCTATCATTAAACTTTCCTACTAATGTCTTCAATCAAGAACCATTAACTGGAAAAAGATTGGAAACTCAGGTATTACATGTCCCCATCGAAAGTGTTAACTGTCAAGAAAACAGTATCTTAGTAGAATATAATGTAGTCCTAAGCAAACCTGTTTCTGGAGAAAAGTTTAGCAGGGCATACTCAGTCAGACTTACAATTTACTCTGACAAATTAATGTAAGAAACTGAATATCAGGAAAGACAAAAACTGTACAAAAATTCAGTTTGAAGTGAGTAAATGAAAATGAGATCTTCTGGAAAGCGTCAAAGTATTTTTTAATTTGATTTCCGCAAAGAGGGTGTGGGTTCTTGAAAAGCCAATGTTTGGGCTCTATTAAAACATCTTTATTTTAAAATTTGTCTAAACTGATGAGTAAAATAATAAATTACATATCATATTTTCTTTCAGGCTGTGAAAATACATAGTGTTTGAGTGATTAATTCATTTTTATGTTGTTTTTCTCTTAATTTGCCTGAAACTGCCTATCTTTCCTCAGTCCCGTATTTTCATGCCAGACACTACTTGGAAGAAGATTCTGATCAGCTTCTGACTACAATACCCAAGTTTCATCAAAGTTTCATCTCAACATATGTAAAATTGTTTTTGTAGTGGGACAGACATTCACTGGAGCAACCTCCCCAGGAACTTGGTAGATTCCCTGTTACTGGAAGTTTTCAGGATGTGATTGGATTGCTAAATACCATTCAGGCTCTCTTTCCCACAGAAATTTGGACTGTTTATCATCGATCTTTAGGTGTCTCTTCCAACCTGAGCTGTTGTATGGTTCTGTGATTCTATGATTCTAAGTTCAGAGGTGCTGTCCCTCGACTGGAGAATGAGATCTTACTCACGCTCAACAACATTTTATGGGGCTGCTCTGTAGACCTGATACCATATTTGTTTATAGTTAATTATTTCAATTCAGCTGTTAATAGAGCTTCCATTCCCGGAATGTTCTACATCGTGTTGGCCAACATATAGAGCATGTGCATTAAACAGATGAGAAATATGCAAATCTCTTCAAATTCTAAATGACTACCTTAAACACTAAACTAACGACTACAAGGGTATTGATAATTCTTCAATATTTTAAAGTCTTTTCTTACACATCTCTGACTTGAATATGTAATTTTAAGATACACTGAGAATAATTAATACAAAGTGCTAATGATTAACCACACTTTTCTTTTTGAAGACTCTAACTTTCATATAAATTATGGAGTAGATTACTGATTTCTCTCTTTGAAATAGACATCCCGTTATACAAGAATTGCAGTATATTATTTCTTTGTTTATATCTTTTTTCAAGCACTCTTATGAAGCAATACATCATTGTACTGTCCATTTATAAGAAACAAACTAACAAACCAACCCGAAATAGAATGAACATAATTCAATACAAATCTCCATATGTGGACTTCTAATAAATCTCTCCAGACAAATGCTGAAATAACACATGATCTAAGAAAATCACTGCACAATAGGTCTGATTTCTGAAAACTTTTATTTACTTTACCTAAGATCTTATATTATAAAGTATTATATATATTAAAAAAAAGTGAAAATTGCAGAATATTTCATTAGTTTGTCTGCTTGCCTTAATTTGGAAAAAAATAGGCAAGGCCCGTTTGCTGTACCCAGACCAGTCAACAGAAATCACTGTAATTATTTTGTATTTATATCTCTAAAAGATAAATTGAATTCACACCAAAATAACTAATTACTGAAGACTGTAGCAAACTGTTAAAAATAAATCAGCAGAAATAATCTATCAATCTCTTCATGACACAAAATAATCCAATATCATTAAATACTTCACCAAGCAAACAATATGAATTTTCAAACAAATTCAAGCTATTTTAGATTATTCTTCATTTAATTTGAAAATTGTAAGACTGCTTTTTATGTATAGGGTTCTTTCTTTGTATTAATGACCTGTACCAAGTAATGCATGACATACTTCTGAGACTAAGAAATAGTTAAGATAATGTTGCATTCACCTAATGAAGATAATCTTGACAAATGAGACAATATATATTGTAATGTCATACATTACAGTTATGAAGCTTTGTTTGTGGGAAGCGTAATTTTTCCTACAATACAGTCAAATTGTTTTTCTTCAGCTGGTTCATATCAAGTACTGCAAGCCATCTGGGGGAGTCAGTGACAGAAGCATTCTCCACATCCATTCCATCTTCCTCTAGCCTTGTTTGATCATTACTTCACAGCCTCATCTGATATGTGATACCATTCTACCACATTTTATCTGCTCATCTGCCAATTGCTTTCCTGACACTTTGCCCTCCAGTAATACTTGCTCTGATTGTTGTCCAATCTTTTGTTAAAATAGAAAAACAGTTTCAGTTTCATCCCTCAGATGTACATATTGAATGCCTACTGCATATCAGCTGTTGAAGTATCTACCCACTAGCAGTTCTAAGCACTGGCTGTTACAGGGTAATAGGTTTAAAAAGGAAAATATATAAAGAAAAATGATTATTTGATAGTTTATTTATCAGGCATGTGAACTGTGGACCAAATTATATCTACATATTTTTGACAGAGTTCTTTTCGTATGAATCCTCTACTGAATGGTTTTACAGCCAAGCCACAAATAAATGAATTTGAAGGTTGCATTTTTAAAAAAGTAGAAATATTTAGTACTAGGCAAATGCAATAAGCAAGTTATGGTGGATATTTACTTCGAAATTAACTTGAAATTATTTTACTTTGAAGTGTTTGCATAACATTTTCTTTCTGAAAGTATCAGTGCTAACAGATAATATTTACAAAAGTTTGGAGAGATTAATTTAATAGTAACATGCAGACTCATAAAAAGAATGCAAGTTTTCAAATGTCAGTATTCATGTTTTGTGTCCTTGAATACATACACTGTAGGAAATTAAAAACTGTGAATGGCTTATCTGCCTATTCAAAACTAACAGATCCCTATAAAATCAGCAAATTTCAACTGCTCAAGCCTTAAGACTTAACATTAGAAACTAGTGCATTTCACCACAGAAAACAGTAGTACATTCAAAAAATTCGCAGCAGGTATTTTTGCTTCAGAACTATTTTAAAACTTCTCATCTAAGACTGGATCAAATTTATAACCCATACACCAAGTCAGGCTCTTCTCAGAAAAGCATAGAGGAAGCTGAAGTGAAACTTAAGTCTACCAAATGCTGAATAAATGTGCTTCAAGACATTTTGAAAACCTGATAAGGAAACAAAATGTAACAGGTAAAATTTCATTATAAAGTGCTTACCAGCTCTGGTAACGTGACTGCTGCAGGTTATTTCTTTTTCTATCTGTGGTAAAGAGAAAAACCTTTATTAGCATCTCAAGTCCTGCTCAGCAACTAAATACATTGAGTAAATTATGTAAATCACTACACTAAAGCAATGCAAAATATGTGCAGTAGTTACATTAAAGTTCTATTCTGCTCCCACCAAGTGAGAAAAAATTTCTCTTTTAATTACACTGGTGTTCTAGTGACAATTTAAATCAGTTATGCCACCTCATCTAATGACCAAACTACAGAATGAAAACACTCAGAAGTTCCCAGGACTGAGGGATTCTGTCAGAAGTGTGAAAAAAAAATATGTGCCACATAAAGCAGAAGTTTCTCATGTGTGGAATAATTTGATCCACTGGCTGTGGCAGGGTAGATGTGAGCATTGTGCAGGCAGTGTAGGCTACATTTTTGACACTCCGTTTACCACACAGGAACATACTGCCGTGCTGAGATCACTGTCAAAATGTTCAGTCAGATAAATTTCCCTTTTTTATTGACACATATGGAGCTATACTATCTCTTGGGTTGGATTTCTTGTTGCAGTGTTAAATAAGTACTTGAAATGAATGCTTCATTCTACCTGCCCAGCACTGCTCAACCCAGTTATAAAGCTGGAGTGAACAGAACAGTCAACACATGGATTATCATATAAAAAAAAATAATAAAAAAAAAAATTGCTCTTCTCCTTCATAAACATAAAATGGTGACTTTGTCAGCTCTTGCAAGCTGCCCCTAGATTTACTTTTCTATACAGTTTCAGATAGAAACTGACATTTCAGTGTGCAATGTAATTATAAGGTGACCCAGAAAAGTGAATTGAGAGCATCTTTCTGAAATAATAAGGCTGAGAATGGCAGATGGAGCTTAATAAGTCAACATAGTTTCAGGAAAATGCATGTTGTGAGGGCAATTAAGACAATTATGATGTTGCAGAAATCAATGCAAAAATTAATTCTTCCAGGATGCAGGAAAATTTGAGTGATAATCTTCTTCGTGTCCAAACATAAAAATTTTTTATCTTTGTATTCTCTTCTTCTCAGAACAGAACCGTTTTGTTTCCAAAAGAAAATTTCTAGAAAAAAATCACTCTTGCCTTTTTGTGAAAATTCCCAGTATTACTAAATTAAATGGTATCTGAAGCACTGGTTTTGGTGCATTGTGTCATCACAGACTTTTTTTTTTGTTATTTTGAAATACTTTCTTGCAGAACAATCAACGGGTAAGGTAACTATATGTGATAACTTGAACAAGAGTTTTCCTACAAGATTTTAACGGGAAGTACTGTTTCTACTAAGCCTATCTCCATTGAGAAGTTATTTAGGAAAATTTCTTTATTTTGTAAACTTATCCAAAACTAACATTTTTATTTCAGGTCATAGTGTTGATTAGGAACACTAATTAACACATATTTCCGTTTTCAGTCCTGTTCAGTTCCTCATGATTCACTCTCCAGATGGGATTCCTATGATGTGCCTCAGAAATTTTATTCAAACAGGGATTTCTAGCAGATAAAGAGAACATAGAACCTTAAAAGTTATTTCTCAATGGAGCTAAGCAGTACAAGACAGTTGAGGTTGACCTAGGTGAAACATCTTCCTCATGGCTTCCTATTCCCAATCCTCCCCTAAAAATGAGGAAAGAATTAGAAAATGAAAGGAATTATTTTAATATGGTGAATGTGGATTAAATTAGAAGTATTTTAACGCAATCAATTCTGTGAATGCCTGATTTTCCTAAGAGACAATACAGAAGAAAATTCAGCACTTTTCTACAGCCAGTTCTACGTTTTATAAAATGAACTTTCAGAAACAGAAGTAGAAAGGAGTGTTATAAGTGAAAGTAGACTTTAAAGTTTGTCTTCCACTCAAGAGAAGAAATGAAATATAAAAATATCCTGTAAAGAATACTGCAAAGATGACTCCAGATAAAAGATCAAATCTGTTCCACCAAGACCAAGGAAACACCTTTTTATCCTGTATTAAATTTATTTTACTTAACCCAGGTGAAGATGAAGAAAAGTAAGTAGAATATAGTGTGTAGCCTGGAACATATTTGAGAACTGTGTCAAAAAGTATTGTAGATATGTCTTCCCGCATCCTACTTCATTTCTGAATTGACCCATAACCACCTAGGTTTTATTGCTATGGCTTTGTAGTTGTGTCTAATATATTATTACTTTCATATGAAAGCATACATTTTCCCCAATTGCAATACATGTTAGCAATCAACTTGGTTTATATACTTCAGATATACTTCTGTCTGTGACACAACTGCTTTATTTTACACTCACAGTGACATCATCTATTTCATACTGGACTCCTTTCCTGATACCACAGATGTCAGTAGGTATTTAGAATTCTAAACAAAATTAAAAAAATTACATTGCATGCTTGCATTTTTTTCAAAACTCTTTAATTCAGATATGAAGATGTATTAAAACAAATTACAGAAAAACTCACAGTGAAGAAAAAAATCAAAGTGTATAATTCTGAAAGCATAATGGTTTGTTTCTTCATTTAAAATGTTCTCTTTGCTTGCTTGGCAATAATGAGCACAATATAATTTTAAGTGCCATATTATAACCTTTAAAATGGGAACCGCTGTATTTTTTCTCTAAATAGTTACATGTTGAAGACAGAGTGGTAAAAAAGCACCTCTATAAAGTATTTTGTCAACTTAATATAAGTGTGAAAAGAGACATGAACTTTGTTCTTGAATAATTCTGCCTGTGAAATCATGGGAAGTTTTAGCAAACCTGCTACATAGTATGAAAGTACATTATCTGTACTCCACCCATTGGAGAAACTGTGTCCCCACCACGTTACATGTCACGAGGGAAGAGACCTTCTTCCCCAGGACCTTGCACTATCTCCTCTCTCAGTGTAGTCTCCCATTGCCTTCTGGAGGGGGCCCACATTTTCTCTCATTTTCCTTTTATCTCAAATGTACCTGTAGAAGTTTTTCCTGTTGTCCTGAATGTCCTTGGCCAAGTTGAGTGAAGGTTCATAATTTTTGTTGAACTGAGAGGCAGGTGGAAGCAAACAAACAATACCAGTGTCAATACGTCAACAAATTATTAGCTGTCTGTTGAGACAATCCCACTGGGTTCAAATTCATTACCATTACTCACAGTGAGTAATTACACAGATTAAATTTCACAAGATGCTAAATAAAAAGTAGGGTATTAAATGACACTAAAGAATGTAGAATCAGGCCCAGTGACAGAAACAGGAGTGCAATTACTTCTTTATATAAAATTTGCTGAAACAAGCCAAATACTAATATTCTAAACATACAATCTCAGTTCATACACTTGAACTTGTAGCCATTTTCTAAATCTTACATATTGACTATTCACCTAATTTACTTTGTGAATTATGTATGTTGCTTAAATCCACTTAAGACTGAGATGATGAAGTGAAAGGAAACACATGTGAGCATAATGTTTATAATAGATTTTCTACATTTGTCTTTTACTGACAAAGCACAGGTATAATTATACATGCAAAGTCACAGAGTTTTAGATGACTCAGTTAAGAGATCCTTGGCTTTGATTCATTGCATTAACAACAATAAAAAATAATGAAATCAGTTTGCAACATTTTATAACAGAGGAGTTATTAAAGTAATTATAACATAGGTTCTTTCTTTTTTTAAAAAAAGATGTTAAGTTCTTATGACTGTTGTGCCCAAATTAATGTGGTCTGTAATGAGCTGAGCTCAACCAAGAATATAGGAACATCATCTGAGCATGAAGAGAAAGAACTTGACATGCTTGTGAGGTGGGCTGATGCCAACCTGATGGAGTTTAACCATGACAAGTGCAAGGTCCTGCACCTGGGTCAGAGCAATCCCAGGCACAGCTACAGGTTGGGCAGAAAAGAGATTCAGAGCAGCCCTGTGGAGAAGGACTTGGGGGTGTTGG